>JACVVK020000270.1:652500-667500 GCA_018292915.2 Batillaria attramentaria
AAATACACCACATCACGCACTTTCAATTGACCCACGCATCATTTCCTCCAAGTCAGTGCGCAGAATTTTGAGGAGAAGGGGGGGGGGGGGGGGTACAAAATCCCTAGTCACCCTACCAGAAAAATAAAATGTCGCAGAAAATGTATGCGACTAGAGCAGTAGAGGTAAGAGTCTGAATGCTCGTGGTATAAACAGTTTACATGATTAGTTCTCGTGGTTTACCACGAAAGAAACCACTCGATGTTCCAGTTTTTGCCGTAGCTACCGAGCCTCCGGCTCGGTAGCTACGACAAATAAATTGAAACATCTCGTGGTGTCTTTCGTGGTAAACCACGAGAACTAATCATATAAGCTCTATCTATTTGTGGATTCTCCACTTGATAAACTTTTAGATGGATGTGCGGCGCTACCGAAAGATTGTCTATGTTTCTTGAAGGTAGTAAATATGCTTACACTATCGTCAGAAAACAAATATAAACTAACTTTTAAAAAAGGCTTGCTGGCACCGCACATCCACATAACAGGTGAACAAATGGAGATATCCTCATGTAAAGGTAAAAGATAAACTCTTCAGAACCAATGAATATTCCAAGCTTTTCTGTGTTAGTGTGGGTCCCCCGACGAAGGTCCAGTATGACCTAAAGCTTGGGACGGAAGGAAATCGTAAGTAAATGCGTCTCGTTCAAATAACAAATTTCTCGATCATAATCATAAATCATGTTATTGTGTACTTTTTTGCGATAGCTGATAATATATATGTATAATATTTAATTAGCAGGGAAGACGAATCATATGGACTTTAATAAAGCCCCGATCCACGATCCCTCACGGCCGTACGGCACTGCCCATTCCCGTGGCAAAAAGGGCAAGGCCAAGATGTGACGTCACCGTCCGGCGCTGCCGTATGCCTGATGGCGATCCATACGTGACGGTATTAGCTTCCGGGGCATGTAGTAAGAACTCGGCTAAATATAGTAGAAAATCTTCGCCCCTTTTAAAATTTGTGTGCAATGGCAATCTGGTGCTTTTTGTTGGCTTTGTAAACAAGTTTCATGCCAGGTAACAGTAAAATTAGGGGAAAATGAGGCTGCCTTGTGGACTATTTGTATTCATGCGCGGCTGGCACAGGAGCCAGCAGACGACCGTGGAATGAGGGGGTATGTGGTCGCTGCCAACATTGCCAAAAAACGGAACACTGGAATTTGTTTAAATTTTCTCTACACGTGGATCTATTGCTGCCTGACTTTTGTGATTTTTTTGGTGTGTGAATTTTAAAGCATTTCTAGGGTGTCATCTGCAGCGTTATGTGTAAGAGGAATATATAGCGTTTTCCTCCAGATTTGCATCTGTGTCACGTAGCCTGTATGTTCTATTTCATCTGGTGTGAGGCATCCCTCAAGCGTCCGGCAGCCAATGAAAATGCTTTAATCAAAACACGCGCCATGGAGCGAAAACTGTATTACGTACTTCCGTCCGGCAGGGCCGTATTGCACTGCCAGACCGTGTAGCGCTCCCCGCCCTACGACATGCCTCATCAGGCAAAAGGCAGATTTAGTAGGACTTCGTAAGGAGGACTTCGCTGAGCAGCGTAACCCATTTACACATCAGTGTAAATTAGGCTCGCGCGGCAGAGGCCGCGAGCTGCTAATGCGCTGCGATTAGCTTATGGTACCCGTAACGTGCCTAATCCACATGCAAATGTGTTACGCTGCTCAACGAAGTCCTCCGTACGAAGTCCTACTAAATCTGCCTAATGTCATACGGCGGTGCCGTACGGCCGTGAGGGATCCTGGATCGGGGCCGTAAGGTGTGCATTCACTTGATCAATAACAGGCAGAGAGTTTTCTATTCTACTTTCTACGCACTGTAAAAGGGAGAGAAGTCTCCGGCCTGTGACTAGAACTAATACTGACCAGTCAAGTCGCGGCCCGTGGGTTGGTCTTGCGTGTGAAGTCTTGTATTGTCTGCCCCCGTGGTGCCTTTGCCGATCTTTATCCCCATCAACTGTTGAACCTTAGTCATCAGGTTGTACACCTGAGGTTCTTTGTCACGAGCCTTGTTGAGACAAAGACATGAAACACATGAGGTGCTTTGTAGCACAGTATTGCAGGGCTCTCTCTCTCTCTCTCTCGCTCGCTCGCTCGCGCTCTGCGTGTGTGTGTGTGTGTGTGTGTGTGTAGCAACGGCAGATTGAAAATGACCAATTTATGGCCAAATCTTATCCGTTGGAATGTAAAGCTCGTTTGTTTGTGCTGCATTATTTTCTATATATTGTCCATATTTATTTCCTCTTTTTTTTTTCATTTTCTGGAGTAACATATCAGTAGCGTTAACGACGAAAGGTATGAACATTAAGTGTGCATTGCCTCAACCGTTGAAAACTAACATTTAATTCATTTATACATTCTTTCATGTCGGTTGCGGGGATTTCGATATCTCTCTCGTCAGTTCACTAGGGGGTGGAGGGGGGAGGTTTTGGGGGTTTAACGTCCTTTTCCACCACATAGGGTGATACTAATAATAATAATAATGAGGATTTGTCTGGCGCCCAACCTCCTGCTGGAGCTCTGGGCGCCTCACAATAGTATGGTGGAGATTACAGTACATACAATGAAATATGTCACATTACATACACATGATATACACGTCACATACACGTTACATACACACAGCAATGATACATCCTGGCACGACAACCTAAAATGACAATGATGGTAGCAGTGATGATAGAGAGTCTGTATAATACTGCCGGAAGAAATGAGACTTTAAAGCGACTTTAAAAGAGTCCGTTGACTCTGCATGGCGAACATGGGCAGGCAGGCTGTTCCAAATGACTGGACCGTGGTAGAGCAATGCTCGCTGACCTAGTGTTTTCGATTTAACCTGTGGAATGCGTAGGATGCGAGTGTCAGCGGAGGATCTGAGTTGTCTGGACTGGAGGGTGTGTACAGCTGCAGCAGAGAGGAAAGGTATGAAGGACAGGAGGCAGTGATGCAGTTATAGCATATAGTGGCCACTTTATACTGAATTCTTGCTCTGACAGGAAGCCAGTGCAGTTCTCTGAGGAGGGGTGTGACATGCTCGGATCTCCCCACTCTAAACACAAGCCTTGCCGCAGAGTTTTGGACTTTTTGTAGCTTGTCTAGTAGATATTTCGGACATCCAGCATACAAAGAGTTGCAGTAGTCTAATCTTGACAGAACAAAAGCACAGACAAGAGTGACATATTAAAGACGGAGCACCGATGAAAAAGCCAGCACAAATATTTGGCCCCAGCCGGGATACGAACTCACGACCCGAGCATTAGAAGTCCAACGCTCTACCGTTCGACCACCCCGCCTCCCGTCAGTTCACGAGAAACTGGAAAGGAATACCGTGTTGTCGAAGACGACATATCGGTGACTGGCATCCTTCAGAACGCTCTTCAACTCCTGACACACCTCCTTCAGCTCCTTTCGATTTGCTTGTCTTGTCGGTCTCCGAAAGTGAACGCCACAACCAATCTTTTGCACATTTCGCTTCCATCCCAAGCATCTTTTATCTTACGATAGATTTCCCACTCCTCTGGAGTGTATTTGACGTCACAACGGACAGCAAGCAGAACGGCATACGGACGAGAGGAGTTCTTGGTCAGCCGAGCCCACTCTGACAGCTCGCGTTCTTGTTTTGTTGGGTCGTCCAAGTAATTGGTCAGATCAGGTGTATCAACCACCTAAAATAAACAATGCACAAGGCGACGTTTCTGCAACTGACATATTACTCCGTTGGCAAGCCAGCAAATCCGATGTTATTACTACACACTTTTATTTTTCTGTCTTCTACAAGAGACGTAGGTGACGGCAAGTTCCGTACGTCAGTCAATTAACCCCCCGAACATCCATCCATATACCCGGCCCCCCAGTGTTGAGTAAATCACTAAATGGCTCATCAGATTCCCCTGGACTATTCTACAAAGGCCTTCGGTCGTGTAAATGCATTACGCTTATTCAAAGGGATAAGTATGCAGAACCTCTACACAACGTGTGGATCAGCTCAAAGAATACGTCCTGCATATAATACTACCTGGCTTTTATAGAGCGCCGTTCTCCAGCTTCAAGGACTCGCTGCGCTTAAAGAACACACCACACACACGCACACGCACACACACACACACACACACACTGACGCGCCGCGCGCCCGCGCACACGCACGCTATTTACAATCCCCTCGGCTTACATACAATTTGGCAGTGCAACGAAACTCATGATGCACACAGACACTGAGACTTACAGAGGTTTAGCTGTCAAAGGGAGGTTTTGCCATGCTGAAGTCTGGAGAAAACGAAAAGAAAAAAAGCCCCCAAAGCCTCGGTTGTAACCTCGGTTGTAATTGCGTTTGCACTTTGGTAAATGGTACACACTGGAGTAAGGGAAATTTGTAAACCCCACCCAACCCCCGTAGGGGGGCTTTTCTCGAGATGAAATGTGCAGTCATATTCTCCAGTGGTACCTTTCACAATTTTTCACTCGCTGCATTGTTTAGAAGAGTTATCGCCCATTTGAAGAAATCGGTCATGTCACGTTTTCGGGCGAAAAAGTTGTTCAAATGTCCTTCACTTCTAGAATTGGAAGTTCATCCAATAATACTGAATGGGTTCGTAGAACAGCTCTGTAGCTCTGAGAGATTTTGTGTAAAACGTATTTCTGAGTTAAGGGTGGTTTGGATATAAGGCCGACTATCTATGAAAAGACTTCAATTACTTATCATCCCGGCGATTGTATCAAGTGTGACAACTGCACATACGACAGGAAATACTGCACTGTTATATCTTGAATATTGAGAATAACAGAGAATTAGCTAACCATATTTTTTTCAAGTTTTCTGCGAGAAGCACACCTAAAGAGTTCCATTTTTGCGATTCCGTAAGTACAATCCAAGGTATTAAAGTCCACGTTTCACCAGCCCTCTAGGTCTTTCCAGAAATTAATTCAGCCAGCAAGTCACAAATGCGACAGGGAAATCACAAGACATGAACAAGCATCCTCTGTCAGACGACCTGCGTGAGGCTGACCTCAAATGTTTAGTTCACAGACAAAATCTGTATACATCGTCACTGCTTCCGACATTTCACCAGCTCTCATTCTTCCCGATTTTATGTAAAAATTAATTCAGTCGGGAATCACAACACCAACAGAGAAATCACAAGACATGAACAAGCATACTCTGTCAGACGACCTGCGTGACGCTGACGGCAAATGTTTAGTTCACGAATTGACGTTATCTCTGTATCTCACCCCCCACCCCCCCCTCCCCCAAGATAGCGTACCGGATCTTGTGCCTTTGCTTGGTCTTACAGACTTCAACAAGAGCAAACAACACAAAACACGGCAACAATCACAACAAAACTGACAAAATAACATGAAATTTGAAGAGAAAAAAAATATGGGATGGGGACATTCCTGTTTTTATTTGCCTTCCATTCCGCGGCCCCTCACGTGTAGAATGTGATTTTTTTTTAAATTTTAGAATGGGCCCAAAATGGATATATTGACGGAACAAGAAGCCAATGTCACAACACAAAGACAAAACCCAAAAATTCGACATTACAGTACAAAGACACCTGAAAAGAAAAGAAAAGTAAAATCAGACGAAGGACATCAACGGAAGGGCTGTTGAAGTTTTGGCTACACAGGTCAGTCATACGCTGGCAAAGAGTTCGTCATTCCTATCAGTATCCATGTACATCCAGATAAAGATCCTCCGTTTTACCTTTATATATTTTTGTTCTGACTTTCCATAATCCACTCAGTGGTTTACGAGTTCACAAAAACACACTACAGTTACGTCATCGGTCCAGCGGCCTTGAAATGGAGATTTCTGACCTTCTGCTAAAGCCGCTGAAGATGGATGAAAAATGAGATGACTGCATTTGGAAAGACAACACAAAGAACAGCAAAACAATACACCAAAAGCTATCTGGAAACGTGTAAACAAGACAGATAGCCACAAACATCGGCACAACACACGGGAGGCGTGAGAAAGAGACGAGTCGAGCACATGCGCGACACACGAGACTGAACCTAGCAGACGAACTGTTTTTCTGCCTACCGTGATGAAAATTTCAAAGATATGACCTTCACAATGTGAACCAAGTGAAACTTGGCGCTTTCATGATCGGCACATCGCTGCAATACATGTCGAATGTGTTTGAATCTGCCCACACGTACACTTTTTCCCCCTTCGCAACGGAGGTTAGCAGCCACTTCTACCCACCGACACACGAATTTAGCGCAAGAATATGGCCACGCAGATTGTAAACTTTGAAATTTTCTTTCACAGTTGAATTTACTGTGATGGCAACTTATTTCAAGTGTCATTTCACGTACATTTAATGCTGTTCGTCACGTCCAAACTCGTAAAACAAGACAGCCACGCAGTGGTTTTGAACTCCTTCTTTTCGCGGTGTCGATGGGAATGGGCTATGTAAAAGATCTGTCAAACGTAAGCACTTGGGTGACTAAATTGGACTGGGAATAGAAACAGACAGGGCAAAAACAATGCCAACGCAATATTTGGCTCTCTGCGACCAGTTCGGTTGTCCCGACTCCCCAAATAAGCAGACAACATGACTAGTATTGTATAGGCGCTTTACCCAATTTCGCGAATCGACTCAAAGCGCCGCGAACTGAACCCAACACGCATGCTCACGTGAATCACACGCATTCTCTCACACACTGGACAAAACACATTACAATCACGTGGTGCGAAGGGTCAGCTCAGCTATTTAAATTTCGGAATTTAGATTTGCATTTATGATTTTTCAAATTTTGTGGGCTGAACATTTCCAAAGCAGAGGGGGAGGAAGCCGGAGTACCTGGAGAGAACCCCCGACGATCGGCCCGAATGAACGGTGCTACATACGAGAAGGAAAAAATCTTTGCCCGAGTAGGACTCGAACCGATGACCTCTCGCATGTGTGACAGGTCTCTTAACCACTAGACCACCGACCGCCCCGCTGACGTAATAGAAACACAAATAAAAATATGACATACAAACTTTCATACCGTGATACGTAAGCCTGCCCGCTCCGTCTCTGCATATTGGGTTGTTTCTGTTGTATTGTCCATTCTGCTTCCGGTTTCGAATTCATCTCTGCCAAGGATGGTGTTGCACAAGGCGCTTTTGCCGTTGCCGGTTTTCCCGATTGCCAGAAACGTAAACATGATCTTTGCTGTGCAGTTTCAGATAATAAGAACGCTGCATATAATTTATTTAATCATTATAAGCCTGCCGTAAAAAAAAGATTCCGACTTACGCCAACACAGGGGAAATTCAGTATTCATGAGTTCTCACAATGTCCATCGCCTCCACCACAACAAAATTCACATCTTGTCACGTTAACTTGCACAAAATCCGGTTAACGTATTCAGGATAACCTAATGAGAACTCTCATTGCCCTTGCGTGAGATATACAACCGGTTTAAACAAGCTGTTTAGGTTCACCGATGTTGTGTTACGGCGAATATGTGTCGGTGTATTACGTCATACTGCAGACATGCTGAATGTGTTTTCTTTAAATCACAAATACATCTCTTACAGTAAATAAAATGCAGATTCCCCATCACTTGGCACAATGAACTCTATAAGTAGTTACAATAGAAGGAAGTGTGGATCACAGAACACCTTGTCACTCACATTACGAACACTAGCTTGCACCTTTGACAGACAGTCTTATTTGTGGCAACAGCCAGCCGTCAGATATTACCACATAAGGTCAGTTCAAGAACACAGTATACGTAATTGCAATCGCACGCACTGAACGATTCTAAAGTCAAAACAAGATAGCAAGTCCTACAAGATAGCAAGGGCATTGATAACACCTTCCCTGTCCTGTCACGACTGTGTAGCTAGATTAAAACGAAATCAAAGTGGTGTGATTCCACTGGCGGAAGGTCATCGCTTTCTTTTCACAGCTGCTTTTAGAACTTGATGGGATACCGGCCCGCGTAGTGTAGTGCACTTCGGACCATGGACCGGGAGACCCGGGTTCGAGTCCCAGCCGAGGCAAGCGGGATTTTTCCTACCTAGGTCGGCTGCTACCCAGAGCGGGTGTGCTATGGGCCCAATGGGGAGGCTGTTGCCACACAGCCGAGATTCACCCACTTCACGGGTGCGACTTTGGGGGTGCTTCCCTTGGTATGACACGTCTTATGATGTGGATGATTACACGGCCGGCATCGTAGGTGCCGTAGTCCCCGGGCCTGGTGAACGCCGGGATATTAATGACAGGAAGCGTGGAATGCGGCCCTGTCTCGCAGTCCCAAACCACACGGGCCTCACTTACCATCATCCTCATCTCCATCCTCATGCATAATAAAAATTGCCCCAACTTTCGAGCCATCCGTGGTTTCCACCCATCACCTGAGAGTGTGCTATCAGCATAGATCTAAGCATCAGCGAGAAGAATGATTTACTTCCACTATCACTGTTGAAAATGTAACATGAAGTGAGAGCCATTCTTGGCCAATTACACTAACAGAAACTTAATACAAAAGAAAGCACTAACTCATGCACCGTATGCACTCAAGGCCTAAAGGCGCGTGTTGAGCCGGAGCAACTCTTAGTTGTCTACCGTCGGGAGGTGTCAAGTACTGTCAACCGAGACACACACGCAAAGACCCATTTGCTATGGCTATGTTCAGTGCTGACAACAGTGGGGGAGGTATGGCGCAAATGAGGTACGAGTGTGTGTTGGGGGGGGGGGGGGTTATTAATTTACTTTATTATTATTATTATTTGGGGGGGGGGGGGGGGCTGTTTTTCCTCTACAAGTTTTTTTTTATTTTTTTTTCTTAGTCAGGTTCTTAATCAACGAAGGAAGGAAAACTCTAGTATTTAACTTGTGTGTGTGTGTGTGTGTGTGTGTGTGTGTGTGTGTGTGTGTTCACATACAGGACAACAGACTTCTGTGGTAAGCACATGAACTTTATTTCACAGATGTAGCACAACTTCAAGAAAATAAAAAAATAAAACCCAACAGAGACAACATGCATTAACAAACAAATAAACAACAATCAACTGAATCAGAACTAAACTACCCCTACATATGTAAATGAAAACAGCTTGAAGCAAACTGAAAATTACTGGCCTAGACAGTCAATATTGCGTTGAGCAAGAAATGGTGGTTACATGCATCTCTTCCTGTTTCCAAAATTTAAAACTTGCTGCTGCATGCAGCGAAATCAGCCCCGTCCTATAAAGTTGTTTCTCTTAAAAAAGACTGCACATGAAAATGGAAACTGCATTCTTTGATGCAGAACAAAATCCCATAAGTATCTGCCATACTAGCAGCGCATTGCATGGTTACTGAGCTCTTGGAAATGCATGTATATATGCACATACATGTACCAAACACATATATACTTGAAATACTGTCGCACGCACCAGAGTGAATAGCAGGGTGGAGGTTTGCACACAAAGTAGCGCTTAACGGCAGCAGGCTTTCCCTGCTTCGTCCTCCAGCCCTGCGGCGCCGTGAGCATTTCATATGTGCGCCGAGGAGAAGTCTACCATACCATACCACATACATGTACCAAACACTGCAAATAAGAATGAACAAAACAGGGCAGTGAGTGTGTGTGTGTGTGTGTGTGTGTGTGTGTGTGTGTGTGTGAAAAGATTCACTGCTAAGATACCATTGCAAAACAACACAACTTCATGCCACCTTTAGCTCTTTAAAGGCAGTGAGTTATTAGGCCTGAATCCAGGATAACCAAATATACAGAATGCTCTGCTAAAACACTCAAACGATCAGCTAATCCAGTGGTTTTCTTGAAAAAGCTAAAATACACACCCAAATCAAAACTATTTTTAATCTAAATCAAACTCAATCTTTCTTACCAAAGAAATAAATTCCAGCTGAAAGCTCATAAAAAAAAAAATGACACGAACAAATTACATGTACTGCATTGATTAGGTTCATCACAAAGTTACTTCAGCGTAGTAACGGTGCTCGTGCTTGCATCGTGTTCAGGGCTCGGTGTATTGCTGGGGGTGGAGAAGGAAGGGCAGGAGGTCTATGTTTGTAACCTAAACAACAACAAAACTTGCGGAAAACAACAAAACTTGCGGAAAACAACAAAACCGGTTTGACGGTACACTTGCAACAAAACTGCATGTACCTGCATCGCCAACACAATACAGAAATATTATAATCTTAATTACTCCTTAAACTTTTCTGAAAACCGGCCCCCGTAGTGTAGTGGTTAGCACTTCGGATCATGGACCGGGAGACCCGGGTTCGAGTCCCAGCCGAGGCAAGCGGGATTTTTCCTACCTAGGTCGGCTCCTACCCAGAGCGGGTGTGCTATGGGCCCAATGGGGAGGCTGTTGCCACACAGCCGAGATTCACCCACTTCACGGGTGCGACTTTGGGGGTGCTTCCCTTGGTATTCCCTTGGCCTGGTTAATGCCGGGATATTTATGACAGGAAGCGTGGAATGCGGCCCTGTCCCGCATTCCCAAACCACATGGACCTCCATAGCATCATCTTACTATCATCCTCATCTCCATCATCATGCATAATAAAAATTGTCCCAGCTTCCGAGTCCTCCGTGGGTTCCACCCATGACCTGGGAGGAACACCACAGGAGCTGGCAAAGAGTTGGGGCAGCAAAAAAAAAAAAAAAAAAAAAACTTTTCTGAAAAGCCTCAATGATGCCTTTTTACAATGTCCTTCTTTGCTTGACTGAACAACATGTATTCAAAACGTTTTGAAACAGATATTCTTTTCAAATGGAATTACTATTTTTAAAAGTGAATAATTAAACGTTAAAAAAATGTTTAAAATAAAACTCAAGAGCACTCATTCAAACCCCATCCAACTTTGTGGGATGCATCCATCTTTTGTTTGATACAAATTTGAATTAGCAGTGAAATGTTGAGTCTTCTGTCAACCTCCAAAAAAAAAAAAAAAAAAAAAATGAACACATGCAGACACAACACGATTATGACAACACTATGACTGACACACTCTGCACTTTCCATATAATACAATACAGGATACGACTGTTCATCTAACCTTTGTGGTGCTGGGAACAGAGTATTTTGGACTAGGTCTATGGCCCTTTTAGCAAAAGACAAATTTATTAAGCAAGACCTGGGTTACCATTATGTGGTGTACCAAAACACCCCTGATGACACCCAAGTTATCAAATGTCCTCAACAAACAGCCACCCTAAACGAACACTTCCATTCACTTAGAAGCTGTCAAAACACAGCCCATAAATGTGCGCTGTCAAGACGTTGCTGCCTCACTTTCAAGCACAGCGTCTGCTGTACTGTCTGTTTTCCCCTGAGCTTCTGTGGAAACCTTTTCCGAGCCATCCCCGCTGGAGGCCGCCAGAGCCTCACCTCCTGACCCAGCGTCCTCACCTCCTGACCCAGCGTCCTCACCTCCTGACCCAGCGTCCTCACCTCCTGACCCAGCGTCCTCATCTGACCCAGCCTGTTTGATGGATTCAGCGTCACCGCCATTTTCTGTTTGTCAGAAAAATTATGTGTACCAGAACATGTATACAACAATTTGACACTCACAATACACACCACTGCAGCCCAGACATGTTCGGACATCTGTCCGCCTTGGCAAGAAAATGATCCGAAATTTTGAAAATGAAAATCCAACTCCAAGTACAAGCAGCTGCTGGATAAACAAATTGTTTTTGTACTTTCATCAGGAACCGGTGACCTTGACCTTTAGTAGCAGTCATTCAAAACCATATGCTTAGAAAGACCTCGTCACCAATTACCATTATGTTTGTGTTTTTCTACTAGTTTAAAAAAAAAAAAAAAAAAAAAGTCATTGGTAAAGTTTGTCACACAATGCAGACAGACAGATGACAGAGGCCTATAACATCGACTCACACACAAGAGTCAGTTAAAAAAGACGAAGCATAGGTTACAGTGGAAAGGTACTCACCTGATAGATCTGCCTCCTGCATCTTTGCTGCCAGCTCTTCCTCTTCCTCCCTCTTTTTTTTTCTTCCTCCTTCAGTTGTTCCTCTAGAGCTTTCTTGAACTCCTCTGAAAACACAGGAAAGGACGTGCATCATTTGTATTTCAACCAAGATCAAACCTAGCCTGCTGAAAATGAGATATCGCCAGACAAGCTACTGTTCCTCCCATCAAAACTTTCTAGTGCTGGAACGTGGAAGGGGATTTGGTCTAGTGGCTAAAGTATCTGACCGGTTCGAATCCCTGGTGGGCAGGAATCTGGATGGATTTTTCCAAAATCACGTGAAGACTTGTTTCCTAAAATCTGTGCAATTGGTGCGTTTTGGCATAATTTTAAGAGCTTCAGAGGGGGAACATTTTTAGCAAAAGGTGGAAATCCACCAAACGGTGGAAGATTTTAAAGCCTGTTAAAAAACAAAACAAATAAAAACACAAATAACACACATAGGAACAAACAAACAAACCCAATCATGAGTTAGAAACAGTAACAAGCAGAAACTGACCTGCCATCTTCTTGCAGAATTTCTTGTGTGTAGGCCAGTGGAGTTTTTGACAGGTCTGGTTACAGTAGGTCACCTGCACACCAGTCGTCAATGTTAATCAGTACTATCACAGTATCAGTTGAACACACCGTCTACGGCAAAATGGACATTCTGAACCCAAACTGACATCATCCATGAAAATGCCAACCAACAGACGATTTTACCTGGTATTTGATGAATGACTACAGAAATGCTGATCACTATGCACATTACATCAGTATGATATAGAATGATTTGCACGCATGCACACCCAAAGGTCAGAATTGCCAAAGGAAAAAACGAGGAAATTTTGGTGTGGACTTGGAAGACAGCGATCGTCAAATGTGTCAGGACCATGGTAGCCATTCGGGCTACCGCCCTGAACAAACCTGGTAGCCCGAAAAAAATTCTGGATGCTGGAGTGGCTGCTAGATTCTGATTCATCTCAGAATTCCTGCTCGCCGTTCGGGCTACCGCTACCGGAGCTTTCACTCGCTCGGCAGTAAATTTGGTAGCGAAAGCGAGCCGGCGAGCGCATTTGACGATCACTGGGAAGACGCGCATTAAAGCAGACGCGCTCATCTAGGGGGTATCATCAATCTTCCCCGTGCAGCCAAAGTGTAGGTAACTCCGCCGCAGAGGCTCTTCTTCTACCAGCCCTAGTCATCCTAGCCGTGCCGATCAACTTGGCGTACATTTTTTTTTCCTACCTATGATTTTTTTCCATGGAAAAGACTTTGCGCTCTGTAGACTGGCAATCAGACATCGAGACGATCCGCAAAAAAGAGGAGCAGTTCTGACCTTTGACACACTCACATAAAAACACACCTGTCAGAATCACATGACTCAAGAAAACTTACACATTTACAAGCAGAACATTTTTTCTCAGCTTTTGGTTCGCCGCACGTAGAACAGCTGGTATCGTCCTCAAACGCAGGCCCATAGATTCCCGATATCAATGTGGACAAAGCGGTGGGTGTCTCACCCTGATACGTAATAGAACTAGTGTGAACATTTACAGCAGGTATATCAAAACAAAAATTACGCCAGCGCGTTACAAACTACTGAACGGTTCAAAACTTACAGGAAAACAAAGAAATTTATTCTAAAGTGTGTGTGTGTGTGTGTGTGTGTGTGTGTGTGTGTACCTCACCCACTACGGGAAGAATTTAAACAAATAAACAAAAAACCAGGCAGACATTCACTGACAGGCAGTACATAAAACTGTACAAACAATGTGTATACACAGCATGTACTTACAATTTTGACAGGAGCTATCTGCCGAACAAGTTGCTGTAACAGCTGTGACTCTGCATATGGAAACTCCTTCAGCGCTTGTCGGATGAGGCGCTCCTGAGTCTCCGGGAATCCGTCCGAGTCCCTCCCCTTTACCAAGCTGGTACAAAAACAGAGAGGCAATCTGAATCGGGTACACAGAAACCAACTGCCAACAGATGACGGAACGCAGAATGATATGCTCACTTTTGTTACAAACCTGAGACAAAAAAACAACAACTATACTTAAAAGTGAAAAGACAAATAAAATCATGACAATAATATTCATGCAGGTAATTACATAATGCACCAACCTTTTCAGAAATGCATCCAGCGTGTCCTCCGAGTTTTGAGTGACTTGTTGGCAAGTCGGACGATGGTAGCGAAGTAGTGGCATTTGACTGCACGGGGGTCGTTGGTTTCCCGCGACTTCATGCTTTCCTCCACGATGATGTCAAGCACTTTGGCCACCTTGTACGCCTCTAACGCAAGCTCCCGGTTCTCCTTCAGAAACATCGCCACCTGCCACAGAGATAATGATGAAACATCGCCACCTGCCACAGAGATAATGATGAAAGCACCAACACTAACAGCACCGTCCCAAAGAGTGAAGCAGGGCAATGGCCTCAAATCGTAAAATTAGTAACAAGAACATCAAGGCATGAGAAAAAAAAAAATACACGCACACAGCCGTCTGCCTGTGGAGAAAACTCCAACAGTATAGCTAGGGCATTTGTGGCTATCTGACATGATGTCATGTTTAATTACGGGGCTATAGTATTATCTGAGCCCAGTACAAAATCTGGAAGGTGCTGCTAAACCACCCGAGGTCATCAGTCTGCATGAACCAGTTGGCTAGACGGCATACATGCACAGTTGGTGGCACCCACAAAAAAGCAGTTAAGTGTATTGACCTCGTGCAAAGAATCCAGTGGACCACCAGGGCTACCCTGTAGTGACAGGGCTTTAAATATTCCATGATCCAAAAAGGAGGAAAAGTGCAGCTTGAAGTGGCAAAGCTACACAGCCTACAGGTGCACGTCTGAAAAGCAGGCACGTTATGCTAGGGGTGTCACGGGCATGCTCCCCCGGAAGGGTTTTTTTTTTTTTATTGGGGGGGGGGGGGGGCTTGTTTTTAAATCAGACTAAAATTCAAGTCAAGTCAAATTATTTTATTAATCCCAGAAGGGAAATTATAGGCCACCATAAAACA
>JACVVK020000270.1:672500-918659 GCA_018292915.2 Batillaria attramentaria
ACCACTGAGTGTATTACCTGATCTAAACAGTCCACTCTCACACTAGGCTCCTTCAACAGAGCAGCCACTACTGGACACCATCTGTGTACAAATCACCATGACAACATCATAAACTGAAAGTCATTCCACAGTTAGAAGGCACAGGGAATGTTGTCATGGAAACCAGGCCAAGAAATGTTGTACTATCAACTACTGCAGCACCTATAGAAATGCCGTTTGAAAAGGGAAAAGATCCTGTGGGCCAATTCAACAATTTTACCCTATTCAGGCTATTGCCAATGAAATCACCAGTTATGATCGTAAACTCAACATTAGATCACCATCAGGCATCACAGTCAGTGAGTCACACACAGATAGGGGTTCGGGCACACATGGACCCCGGGGCCAACCTACAACATCCACGACAACAATCATCCCGACCCTATTTTGCAAAGCTTTCCCCTTTCCCCGGCTCCCCTTTCTGAAAGTCGGAAATGAAATAATCAGTCGACCAAAACGATTTTGGCAATAGAATTTAATGTGAAAAGGAGCTCGCCAGCGTTGGTCCATTCTGGAAAGTTCTCGGTAGCATCCCAAATTACCGAATTTAGATTTGTACGCCTAAAAATGTGTCTTTCGTCAGCTAGCAATATGCGATATTACGAAAGATGCAATTAAAGAAGAAAAAATGTATAAACAAACCTTCAGAATGGTATCCATCAACTTTTGCTCAGCGTCACTCAACTCTCCCTTCACAACAGGCGCCATCTTGGTCACTACTAAGCTCCAACCCAACACCTCTAGGTTAGAGCTCATGGACAAAAACATAACAAAGAATGCACAGTAATTAATATTATTAAAGTACAATTATTTTTTATGACTGAAAACAGCAGCAAGAAGTATGAACAAAGATACCCGTATTGCTTTCAATTAAATATTGCCTGTTTACAGACTAACCATGGAATAATTCATTATTCGTTCCCGTAGGTAAGAAGGGACTTTTCTGAAGGTATCGTGTATTGTCAAAAGTCGAGAATATAATCGAAGAGATGAAAATGTGATTAAAATCTATACACATAGGACAACATCACTGACTCACGAGCTGAACGAAACAGAATTCTTTGAACATGTGAAGAACACACTGTCTCTAAGCCTCTCATCCCTAATAGTAGTGGACTCACCAGCATAAGGTCTACTTCCGGTTACTGATCGGTACAGTGCGACCGTAAGTTCAGAATATTTGTATTTTTTTTTCATTTGCAGATTTTTGTTCATTATTTGTTGACACCGGTGCATACATTAGACATCAAAGGCTCGTAGAAATGCACTTATGACACTAAGAATAGTGGAACAATCATAGTTCGTTGTGCATGTCATACCATGCCACCAAAGGCGTGTGTCGATCTTGCTTATCTCCCTCTAATTGCAGCCCGAAAATGCCGGCATGTGAAACGTTCATAGTAGCTATTAGTACTCATGCTGGGCGTCAGAAACCTAAAATTTTCAGTTTACAGCCATAGCTTTAACCCTCAGTCGATCTAAAACCTAGCGCTAATCTATACAGCAAAAAGTGAACACTTCTGTTTTAGTAGCGTTTCTGTTCTTGTTCGTCTACTATGCATACCAGATTACCACCTTCGACCAACAATTACGGTCAAATTGAGGACCGTGGTCGCCAGAACAAGAAAAAGAGCTGTCCTATCCCGAAAGTCAAACCTAAACCCATTGGAACACTGGTTTTCATTAGATTTTACCACCAGCAGAGTTTAAATATTCCAGATCTGTGTAGAAACAGAATAGTCAAGTCAACGCAGCTGCTTATGGATATAACTTACCAAATGCAGTAAGTGTAGCTGCGTTGGTATAGTTTGCCCCCTTGTGTCTTTTGCACCTGCTGTAAATGCACAGCTACTTCCTACACAACACAGCAGTTGCGCCATTACCACAAGGTAACCCAGGGTTGCACATTTTCCACAGCTTCTATAGGACAAAGTGTCCTGGAAACAGCAAAGTGATAGGACACAGTGTCCTGGCCACTTAGTGGCAATAAAAATTTTAATAGGACAAATGTCCGCTTGGGGTGGGAAAAAATAGGACATTTGAAATTTTTATAGGTCAATGTCCTGGACCGACTTAAATGTGCAACCCTGGTAACCCCAACCTTAAACTGAACTACACAGGTGAACTGTACTAAATGAGCTTGGCTGCGGTGGTATAATTTGCCCTATACAGCCCAGGGGTGCGAACTGAGCATAAGTGTAGTGATGACACTGATGTGCTCTTGTCCAGGTTGAAGATGACTATATCTGGAATCCGTCCCCGCTGCTTCTTCGATGTCACCATTGGAGATCAGCCAGGTAAGTGTGCCCTTGATAATTCTGTAAGTGGTACAAAGCACATGAGTTGGTGAGCAGTGCTGCGGAAGTGTCCGGCAATGGAATTTTAGCCAAGCACAAAAGGGCCATGATGCTGCTTGGTTAGTGTAAGCTGATAAAGTCAAACAGGTTTGTCAGTTCTAATCAGGTAAATGGTTATTGGTGTCTGGGTTTTACAAATCTCATCCTCACTTAGCAGGTTGACATGTAGATTTTCTTGGTGTGTTCCTGAAAGTTGTGCTGTTTTCCGGATTTTCAAGTGATGGGTTCTGGAAATGTTAAATGGGGGGGGGGGGGGGGGGCATTATCAGGGAGGAACACCACTGCAGCTGGCAAAGAGTTGTGGCAGCAAAAATGGGGGTTAGGCATGCCTGTAAAGTGTCAGGCAGATACGTGGTGGTGAGTTTCTTCATCATGTGGGCGGACATAGACTTGCACTACAGGGGCTGACTCGAGTCGGCTGCAAAATTTTAAAAACCAAGTTATTCACTAAAGTAAGTTACTAGTGACTAAGCATAACATCTTTTTTTTTTCCCCTCTCATTCTTTTGTGTATCTTTGTTGCAGTGGGGAGGATTGTGATTGAGCTCTTCTCTGATGTGTGCCCAAAGACCTGTGAAAACTTCAGAGCACTTTGCACAGGTAATTATAACTTGATTGTAATCATCCAAAACTGAAATAGGTGATACCATCATTGTGCTTAATTGGTATACATGTATGAGTCGTGGGATTATTAGCGCTGTTGCTTCAATGCTTGCTTAGCCTTAGCCATCGAAGTGGACAACCTATCATAACAAACAGTTTTAGTTTATTAAACTGATGTTTTCAGGGTCGCTTTCATTGCATCCTCATTCTCTCTCTCTCTCTGAGTCTCTCTCTCTCTCTCACACACACACACACACACACACACACACACATTTTGGGGGCACCCTACGCATTTTCAAGGGAACTTTGCACACTCATACACATTTTGAAACACCTCTTGCCCCTTCATGTCAGCGCTTTGACATCCTCCCTGCTTGCTGGGTTAGTCCCTTGTCAGTTACCACTGGAGTCAGCGGTGTGCAACTCAAGTTTGATTACACTGGTCACTAACCAGCCAAGTGACAGTAGGAAGTGCTTTGTGCGACTTTTTGTACACTTTGGTTTCCTTCACAGGGTGACGTCATAAAAATCAAAACCTACCATCTGATGTATACAGGTTTTTTTAATTGTCCTATGCATTTGCAAAGTGGGAAACACCAGCAAGACCCCTGTTTTTTGCAAACGAAAACACTCTGTGCACCATTGGAGAGGTGTGAAATTTTCCACGTTTCTACATGGGGAAAATGATAAAGACTGTAGGACTAGGAGAATTGGTCTCTGCGTAACTTTCATGGTATGATTATGAATTGCGTTCATCTGTGATGGTGTTTCAGGTGAAAAGGGTACGAGCGAGAAGACGGGAGAGACCCTCCATTTCAAGGGCGCTCCCTTTCACCGGGTCGTCAAGGACTTCATGATACAAGGAGGCGACTTTACAAAAGGTACAGCCTATAGGGCTTGGTATTTCACTCAAACATGGGTCTGAGGTGTTCAAACGGGAGACAGAAAACACATTCAGAGGCATAGATTTCACGCATTTGGCATGTGTTTATTATTAGTTTTAACGTTGAATGTTAGATGCTCATGTTGTTTTAGTTGGGAGGGGGGGGGGGGGAGCTTTGGAGGAAGAGGATGCAGTACATATGAAATAAAAATCTGTGGTTCAGTTAGTGAGTTACGCCTGTGACTGATACCAAATGCTATTTCTCACTATACATTTGACAATTTTTGCAGGTGATGGAACAGGGGGCGAGTCCATCTATGGAGGTGTCTTCCCAGGTATGTTCTCATCCAGCCCAGTTCTTAATTCAGTAATTGTAGACTTTGTTCTGAAGTCAAACTACATGTGAAAATGTTTGGGAGGAGTATGATTTACTGAAGTGCTGATGAAAAAAAACAAAAACTACTTACAGACTGTCCATCCAAATGTGTTTTGCAGCATGCACGTTGGTAGTTATGTTACGTGTACATGTGTGGGTGTAGATGGTGGTTGAAGGGGGGTGTGCGTTCACCCCAAAGCCCCCACCCCTTCTTCCCATATTCATTATTCATGCTAAGTATACTTTATCTGTTAGACAGCCTTCACTAATGCAGGGATTGATTTTCTCGCGCGCCGTGCAACTATGTCTCATATTTTGATAAAATGTCGCATAGAAATTTCGCAAAATGCGTCATGTCGCACGAACATGACATCACAAGCGCACTTGACAACACGAAGCAGAGGTGCGCTGTCCGTGTCAGTCATAGAGTCTGTTACACTAATCTAATAATTAGTGATGAGGCTTACTTATCCCGCTCGCTGCGCGCGCTGCCAGGAACTCTCGCTCGAAAGAGTTGCAAAAAATATTGGCGCGTTATCAGTTTTCTCAGTTCTGCGATCGAGAGGTCCTTTTCCGTTCAGAACCTGAACGTCACTGCACTTAGGAACAGGCTCTCGGCACAGACATGTGACAGAGTGATGCGGGTGAACTTGATTGTCTCATAGAAAATGAAAATGTCTCATAAAAATGACTGGTCAAGGAGACAATGTCTCATTGGCATATTTGAGTAAATCCATCCCTGGTAATGTAGATAGTTTGCATGTTTGACTTCACCTTCTGATTCAGTGTATGTAGCTGTGACTGTGTATTGCCCTACTTTTAATACGGGTTGTCGTCGTCAATAAAGAGTGCTTGTCATAGATCTGTCTGCACACGCACCGATTTTCTTAATTAGCAGTCATGTATTGATGTGGTGACTTGTTGCATAGATGCTATCCTTTGTCTCTCATGCTTACAAGATAACAGCAACCAACATCATTTAGGACTGCGTGTCATTTCTTGCTTTTTATCTCAATTTTCAGATGAAAATTTTAAATTCAAACATGACAAGGAGTATCTCCTTTCCATGGCAAATCGTGGAAAGGATACCAACGGATCACAGTTTTTCATGTAAGTATTGTCAACAAACCGTCACCTGCGCTTTATTTCATATAGATAAACAGTCATATCTGAGTAAGCCGCAGCTTGCGTTTAGAAAGTGAGTTGGCAGAAGCAAAAAAAGATAGGTATCGGACCGTATCCAGTTTTTTTTTGTGTTTTTTTTTAAAGGGAAAGAAAAGTTTGTACCCATAACAATGAATATCTCCGCTACAGTCCAAGTGTAACACTTGCTCTTTGAGTGCACCTGTTGGTCAGAAGAATTCGTCTTAACTCCTAAAAGCCCATCGCAAAATTCGCAATTTTAATTGAAATGTTCAGATCACTAGAAGCCGCTTCAAGTTCAGTCCACTATTATGCAATCTGCAGCGGCCTCACGTCTAGCGGGGAAGGCCCACGCCTTGCTTAATACTATTAATAGTGGCTTGAAGTGGCTCCTACTGGTGTGCAGTGGCTTGTTCTCTTTAACCAGTCGTATCATATAGTGGGCAGGGGTGGTCGGGCTTGGCTGTTAAAGAGTTAATGATAAGTAGAGCTCTGAGTGCAATACACTGCCATCTGCCGGCTGTGGTGATGAGAACTTGGCCAGCCCACTGCCATCCTGTAGCAATATCAGTTGCAGTACTTACCACCTTATGTGTAGCAATCCAGGATGGTATTCATACGCATGGAGCGTGTTTAGATAAGATAAACACATATAGATCTAAGCAGGTGCATACAACTGGAATGCGTTTGGATAAGATAAACACATTTAGATCTACGCAGGTGCATACAGCTGGAATGTGTTTGGATAAACACATTTAGATCTAAGCAGGTGCATACAACTGGAACGCGTTGGATAAGATAAACACATTTAGATCTAAGCAGGTGCATACAACTCTGCAGATTCCTGTCACATAACACACATTCTGCAAACAAAGGAAAATAAACTTTTTTCTTTTTTTTTAAAAAGGTTTCACTGATGCACGTTTTCAGTTATAAACAGAAAATTTTCATTTCTTTTATCCAATGCTATCCATGAAAATTTACTTCCAAAATGATGCACCAGATTATAAAAACTGCTTCTTTTGGTACGTGCAACATGAAGTTTGCATCCCTATGTTCCCCAGGGAATAAAGAGGATTAAACTAAACTAACATGAAGTTTAAGTCTGTGTGTGTTTTACCATCCAAACTGACCTCTTCAGTACCTTGACTCTGAAATAGCAGGCCCATGCATGCGCAGATATTTCACAGTGATCAAAAGTGAAAAGTGATCAGTAGGACTGGTAGGTAATTTTTGAAAGAAGTTTTATACTTTTTTTTAATCGTAAACAGAATATTTTCAAATCTGTTTTCTCCTGCAATCCCTAAAAATTCAATGCCAGAATGCACCACATTGCACAGATTTTGATGTTCATTTTCAAACTTTTGCTGGTGGGGGGGGGGGGATGCCCCTGGACCCCCCTAGATGAGCGCATCTGCATAGCAGGGCGCAGCTTCCACTGCCACACCAAAAAATTTCCTCTTTGTTTTCCTTGGGCAGTTGTGACCTTTGATAATGCAAAAGAAGTTGAAGAATAATCTTGAGTTGGCTCACTGAGTTGGCTTACAGTGTCTGAAACATTTTTCAACACTTTGACAGTTACTTACGCTGAATAAGAGTTCAGCCGCTGGTAGCCAAGAAAAGGTAGTGGCCGCTCCTGAATCCCAACATTCTTTATGGATTGATGTTTTATTTTTAGTTTCCTACCTTCCCAGGACCAATAGCAGTGTAGATGAAAATTAGTATGGCCACCTCAGTTCATCATCTGTTGTGACACTGCGGCTTATAAAGATGTGGCTGTTTGTCGTATCTGAAGTCAGAAATCTGTGAATTTTACATATTTTTTTATGTCTACCTGCATTAGACTTACATTGTAAAGGTTTTTTGGTACTGTTGAGAATGCATGGCTTCTGTAATTATGTATACATCATATTGTAACTGAACTGTAAGTTTTCCATGGCAGGTACTGTACTTTAACTTTCAGTTGTAAATCTTACACCATTTTAAAAATTTTTTTTAAAAAATGTGCAGTTTATTTTGTTTTGATTCATGAATTTCCAGTGTATATGAATGAATGTCTAGTGAATTTTTTTATACTCTTTTTGATCACACCATTTTGCGTTAGAATTTAGATCATAATGTTTGAATAAAGCATACTTGTAGTTGTGCAACTGCTAGGGTATTAAGAGTAAGACTTAAGAGTTATACAAATAAAATTATATACATACACGTACAGAAATCATTACACTGTCGTACATACATGTATGTATGTGTAACAAAAATATGCCTTCGACACCATTGACACACAAGTGCTTGGAAATACTAGATTGTGTAGGCAGACAGTACATCTTTGGAAGATTTTCATTTTCACGTATTGGCAGCTGACAGAGTCAAAGATACTGTTAATAAAGAAATACCTACAGGTGGATTTACTTATTTAAGAAACAACTGGACAAAGAAATATGAAAGTTTGCAGGTGTTTTTGTGATTCAGTTTACTTTTCTCTTGTACATTTATTGTGTTCTTAGATGTTCACAGGCTTGTTTGACTTGATTCATTGCTCATGCCCAGCGAAAAAGGTAAGTGGGCTTCGGACGGAAAGTTAACGAGAATTTTTATCATGTGTGTCTCCCTACAAACAGAGCCGACCGGCCAAATCTCTCCGCTGGAACGCAGGTAACAGTTTCATGGATCGGTCGGCTGACGATGAACACTCCGTGACTTGTACACTCCACACGGAGCAGGAATTTCAGCGTCGTCTCACTCTTTGTTTGCAATCATTGTTTATGCAGAGATGAGAGGGGTCCTACCTCGCTTGTTATTTTGCCAGTGGATTTTTTTGTTTTTTGTCTGGTGGAATATGTGCTGCTGTGCTGCAGATCGTTTCTCTAAGCACTTCGAGTGCTTGAATTTTTGTCATACACGTTTGTGTTGTTTTGTCTCATTTTCGTTTAATCATAACTTGTAGGTATACTTCCTGTTCTTCCGCTCTCTCTCACGGTCAGTGAGGCGATTCTTCGACTTTGCTGTTCATAAAGAGAGGGTTGATTTCAGACACTTTTATGCAGGATGTTGTTCAGGCCAGGAAATGTTGGTCTTCATCCAGTTAGTTTGAACGCTAGATAAGTCACCAATGCGACTGATGCTGGTCTTGAATGGACCCTGTGCTTTGGGAGATGGTGCGCGGGACACAGCAACAGACATTTCCCAGACCTTGTGCAGACACTCTTAAATATAAACACACTGGTACTGCCGTTAAGGGTACTGTGCCCAGATTCGTTTCATGTGAACTTATAAATGCCTAGGTAGGAAAATCTGTATTCAGGGTCAGACACTGTTCTCTTAAATAGATAATGAAAGTGAAAATTGCAAAAACTCGCAGTCCTGTGACTAGAGTTCAGTGGCAGAGAATGAGGGCAGTATGCTGCACATGGTTTTAAACCCGAGATCTGTGGAGAAGTAGAAGTTACATGTACTGCTTTTTTTTGCCTGCTTTTACTGCAGGGATGGAGGCATGGTTTGCTTTCTGGCGCTGTGTTGAAACTGAGGAAAACAGGCCATGCCTTCGCAGAATGTCCGGGTAGTTCTGTTGTGCACAGAGTGAAGCTGCGCAAATGGTATGACTTGAAAGCCGGGGTTTTTTACCAATTGTTGACATACTTTTCTTGTTATTTCAGAACGACTAAGCCTGCGCCTCACTTGGACAAGTAAGTAGAGCTGAAACAAGTTATCTCACCTCCACTGCTACAATTCTTCGAGTGTTTATTCCACTCTACTTTGTCAAGGAAATAAAAAGATCTAACCTCATCATCAACAGATTCTGCAGAATGTTTAACTCAGAGCTTAAAATCTTCCACCTGTTGTTGGATTTATATCTTTGGCTGAAACTTTTCCTCTCTCGTCGTCACTAAATGCTCTCGTTGTCACTAAATGCTACACATTTTTTCCTTCTTCTGAATCATGGACCATTTTTCAGCCCTGACAAACACAAGGCAAAATTTGGTATTGCAATGTTCTGTCCTCATCTTGTCACTATCTTTTACAGTGCATCACCACATGTATGAATGTTGTAAAACTCAACTTGCTTTTCCAGTGTCCATGTGGTGTTCGGCCATGTCCTGAGTGGCCAGGACGTTGTGAAGAAGATCGAGCAGTTACCCACTGACGCCCGCTGCCGCCCCGAGGTGGAGCCAAAGATCAGCAACTGTGGGGAACTTGTTCTGCTCTACAAGGGCAAAGGTCAGCATTTGTGTGCAGAATATATATATATATAAGACATCTGTTCTAAGTGGCATAATGTCGGACACAACCAAAACAGTTCAGAATAGTTAGTTAGGCGAGACATGTCTTAAGATGGAGGAATGAGATATATTGTGATGAGTTTGTGTGTTGATGCCTAAAGCTCATGACATCTGGGAGACGTTCCAGTTCGAACAAGCATCAAACACCGCTCAAACACAAGCTGGAAAAATTATGGCAGTGGCATGTTGTAGCTGTATGTCACACTAGAAACATGAAAAAAAACCGCTGTGTTTGTTGTTTGTTCAGACTAAAAACATTCCCATTTGAGTCATTCACACTGTGAATGTTTTTGTCTGGCTTTCTCCATGCCTTCGATAGTTCTTATAGCAGCGCTGTTTGTGGAGATTTGGCAAATTGCTTACTTAGACAGAAAAAGAATTTGTGAAGGAATTAATTGATACATCATATACATAACTATGTCATTGTTGTACACTATTTTTAATTTATATTAATTTATGCATTGATTTTTTCATTCTGAAACTGACGCTCGTCCAAAAGCAATTCCTCTCAATATGAGACTAAAAGCATCTTTATCCTTACATGTGGTTATTGTCCACATTTCAGGGAAAAAGAAAAAAGCTGCCGCAGAGGAGTCGGCGTCCTCCTCCTCCTCCTCATCATCAAGCTCGGAATCGGAGTCGGAATCTGAGGATGAAAAGAAGAAGAAGAAGAAACACAGAAGGAAGGAGTCGAAGAAAAAGAAGAAAAGCAAAGAATCGAAGGAGAAAGAGAAGAAGGAATTGTCTGACGAAGAGATTGAGGAGTGAGTACAGAAAGAAAACGTTTTCGAGGGAAAAGGTGTTATTGTGTGTCACACTACTGCTGTTTGTGCTGATAGTATCCAAGATGGGGCTGAATTGCTCACAAAGGAATTCACAGCTGTTAATCGTGTACAAAATATCAATCATGCTATCACTAAGTATCAGTGTATTTGTCCAATTAGGTCACGTAGAGAAAAATGAATGAACAAATTTCTGTCTTGACATGAACAATCAAACACAACCAAAACGTTCCTGTTTTCAGAGGAGAGATTGTCTCAGAGAAGGAGAAGGAGAAAGTTCCCACGGTGTTCGCTGAGATCCGACCAGACGAGATTCCTGACGTGCCGTTCCAGAAGTTCCTGTTCCGTGGCAAACAGGAGGAGGACGAGCAGCCCGCTACAGATGCCAGGTGAGTGAGGGGCGCAAACTAAACCTGTACTGGTGTTACAGGACTTAAGTTAAAATCTTGCACCTTTTGCTGCATTTCCACCTTTGGCTAAAAACGTCCCTCCCCTCAGAAAGTGTTTCTTTCACTGAAGCACTTAAAATCATTCCAAAAAAAACTCCACATTGCACAGATTTTAGTCTAATTCCAAAAAAATTGGCTCCAAAATAAAGTGTGTCCTCCATTGAAGCATTCAAAACCATACTGCATGCACCCAGACACCCAGACACCCAGACACCCAGACACCCATACACCCAGACACCCAGACACCCAGACACCCATAGCATAATGCAAATGTTTTTCAGACACGCTGGTTGCTTTGCCACTGCCTCACTCGTGGCTACACACTCCCTCCTCTTGGATCACGGACCATTTGAAACCGTGCCATTAGTATCAGACAGTTGTTACTCCTGCCCCATCCCCACGTGTTCTCTCCTCGTCAGGGTATGAGTACTTTGCAGTAGTGCATCGTGAGGGTGTGAATGTGTGTGACGTTGTGATGACTACTTTATCTGCCCACAGGCCAACAAACAGAGAGAGGCTTCGATCACCACCGGGCTACAATCGGCGGCGACCTGCTGAACGTATTCCCTACAGCTCACGGGTCAAGTATTCATCAACTGGACGAAAAATCAAAGGCAGAGGCAGCTTTGTGAGTTTATTTCACTCTTGGTATTACCGTACAGTATGTAGGGAGAGTATAATTTGGGGGGGGGGTGGGGGGGGGGGGGGGGGGGGGTAGGGAATGAAAAACAAAGAATTTGCAGCGACATTGTGAATGACCAAAGCAGATGTTGCAAACAAATCCCAAATTTAGGGTTTTGATTTTGTGTGTGTGTGGGGGGGGGGGGGGACTTTTTGTTTTGCTTTTTTTTTTAAGTCTTGTGTAGCTCTGTAAGTGCTTAGAGGTGACTGGGAGTAAATGCCAAATAGGTACCCATTATTACCCATTATTACCCATTACTACATTATGCTGCTGCTTTTTTTTTATCCACTAGGTATCCATCAGTCCATTATTATAATTTGTTCATCCTTTTTTTGTCCTCAGCGGTTTCACTCACGCAGTCGTTCACGCAGCGTCACACCGCCTCACTGGCGACGGGAAATGGAGCGCGTTGTGAAACCAGGGGAAACGACCCAACCTGAATCGGAGGAGAAATGGGTCAAAGGGGACAGGCTACAGCAGAACGAGCGACCGTCAGCCAAGTCGCGACTGGGAGCACGTAAGCAGGTGGAGCAGAGTGCAGCACCTTTGCAGAAACGCTTCGTTGAGCAGGAAATGTCTGATGAGAAGGAGGAGGGGTAAGACAGTTTACATGACATTTCTTGCTGTGTTAGGGTGGTGGTGGTGGTGGTGGTGGTGATGTTGATGAAAACTTGGTGTAGTGCACGACTCCACGCTACAGGATCCATATAGGTCATGGAATCCTGGAAAAGTCATGGAATTTGGAAATAGCTTTTCCAGGCCTGGAAAGTCATGAAATTATCTCAAGAGTCATGAAAAGTCATGGAATTTCGCAATTTTATGGAAGCTATTTTGAGCCCAACAGTGAAACTGGTCAGCTTGGTGATTACTCACAGGACTGATTCGCCAAAAATACCAACAAACTGCCTTCCCATTAGGCTAATGACTAACTCTGAACATTGGTCTTGCTGACTGCAATAACTTGGATAAGCTCATAATTTCTACCCTTGCCTGTGTCAGTGTGAAAGAGGGCGAGGAAGTTGTCATGGAAAACAGGAGAGTTGGCCTCGAAAAGTCATGGAAAAGTCATGAATTTTTGAGACGGTGAACCTGTATGGACCCTGACGCTAAGGGAGTGTTCACGGCGCTTAGGGAGAGGTTTTTTAAAAGGAGGTGCAGATGATTACTGGGGTGATGTACTGAAGAGATGAGTCTTCAGGTGCTCCTGGAACGTGGTGATGCTGACTGCCTCCTTCACTGACCTAGTGAACTGGTTGTCAAAGAACCGATGACTAAGAGCTTCTCACGTACTGTAGGGTTGGGATCGCCTAGACAGAACCTCCCAAGAGTAAACATTTTGCTTCGTGGAGCGGAAATGTGTCGGAGCGTGAGCAGCCTGAGGACAGTCACAGACCTGTCGGTTACTCAGCACGGCTCGGTGGCAACTAACCACTCCATTGTTAACGTTGCTTGTGACTGTGGCATCTGGTCCCACAGTAACGCTTGACATGATATAAACCCTGATATTCATGATCGCCTGGGCCATGTTCAGAGCTTCAAGTCTTCCACATTTTGGCGAATTTCCACCCTTGGCTGAACACGTTTCTCACCCCCCTAAAGAGTGTGTTTACTCCTCTGAAACACTTAAAAAATAACATCCTGCCAAAACACACTAAATTTGCACAGATTTTAATCTAACTGTAAACATTTCCCTCCTGAAAAAGTATTCTCTCCTCTGAAATACTTAAAATCATGCCAAAACGCTCTAAATTGCAGAGATTTTAATCTTTTTTTCTTTTCTTTTTTTCTGTTTTAATCCGGGTGTAGATGAAACCCCCTACATAGCAGGTCCACTTTGCAGGCGTGCGTCATCACTAAATGCTACATACTTTCCCTCCTTTTGGATCATGTTAGCTTGAAATGAAACTCGGCAAACACAGGAGGGCTTGCCAGTCACGCGCACACTGACCTGAAGCAGCCCGTGACTGGCTCTTATTTATCTGTTCTTGTTATCTTATACCCTGATAGAGAAACACAGAGAACAGAGTTGATGTCGCCTGTCCCTGTAGTTCAATATACACTAAACGTCAATTTTGTTGTTGATTTGCATATTTCAGTTCACAGTGACCTGTAAATTCTTTCCTGTACTAACAGCAGATGAAGGAACTTTCAGCTGTAATGAGATCCCACCAGTCCAGTGATAAAATGTATTGCCTGTTCTTCAGCAGTTCCGGTTACAGTTTGGGTGCACGTTGTACCCTACACCTGTTTTCTCGCCAACAGAACGTGGATGTAAAGTCTACGTTTTCTTTTACAGGGAAATGGACGATGAGGAGGACGAGAAGGGGAAACACAAGAAAGACAAGAAGGAGAGCAAAAAGTAAGACATCCTAGTCAGGAAAACTAGTTCAGTATAGTTCCTCAGAAAACCGTGCATGGAGATCTAGTGTAGTGGTTAAGGTATTGGATGGGAAGCTGACTGGTTCAGTGCTATGGTGGGCAGGAATTTGGTTGGATCTTTCCTTTTCAAATTGAGTCAGAAGTCATGTGCAGACTCCTTTATGGTGCCTGTCTTACCCTCCTCTACACATAACATCAAGTGTGCACGTTATAATATCCCATACCATATGGGAGGGGTCTTAGATTGGAAAACAATCACACTCTGTGCAGGTGGGGTAGGGGGAGGGAATGATTGGCGCTGTACTGTGGTGACGTGCTGCCCCTAAAAGCACTCTAACAACTCTTTAAAAAAGTCTGCCCTGACCAAGAGAAGCGGGCTTTTGCGCCCAGGCGCCCAGATATTTTGATCCCAGCTGTTGCAAAGTTTTTCATTAACACAGCGTGCGCTGTTTTAGATTTATCCTGCAGTTTTTTAGTTTACCATCATGTTGCTTGCTTTTTGGTTGCAGGCACAAAAAACATAAGAAGGACGACAAACACAAGAAGAAACACAAAAGGGACAAAAAAGACAGCAGCGAGGAATCGGACAACGAACATGACAAAAAGAGTAAGAAGAAGGACCGCAGAGAGAAATCGAAGAAGGAGAGAGACAGTAAGAAGAAAAGACCGCACGAGAAAAGCGATGAAGACAGCAGCAGCGATTCCGAGTCGGACAGAGAGAAAGAGAATAAAACCCGAGGAAGGAAACATTCTACCGAGCTGGAAAAGTCCTCGGACAAGGGAGCAAAGGAAGATACGAGATCTCGCAGGCACAGTCAGTCGGACACCAGGGACAAGAGAGATCAGTCTGACAGTCACAAGCGGATCGAGACGTCTAACAGGACAACCGGCGAAAGAGGTCGCCATGACGATCCCTCAAGGCGTCACCGGTCACCATCGGCAGAAAAAGCCAGACCACAGAGAAACGACAGAAAAGACCAACAAGATAACAAGGATCGTAGGTCACGGGAAAGACAGAGGTCAAGATCAAGGGAGCCACGGAAGAACCTGAGGGTAGACGACTCCAGGAATCGGGACGGGAACCAGAAGAGGAGGTCAAGGTCAAAGTCAAGATCTCGCTCAGCAGACAGACGACCCCTGGGGAGACAGAACCGTTCGCCAGACAGAAGACTAGCCGCTCGATCCAGAGAGGACAGGTTGGTTCAACATAAATGGATCAAGAATACAGTCATTCCTCAAAAACTTTTTTTCCCCTTTGAACCTATCGTCGCCCATAAATACTACTTTTGTATCTCCTTGTATACACATACAAACTTCCAACAGGAGTATTTCTGGGCAGCAAATACAGTGTTGTCAGTTTTGTTCTACGCTAGACACAAGAGTTTTGGGTCTTCCCTACAGCCTGTTACAATGGTTCAGATTCCTTTCTCCTGAGATGTAAAAGGGAGTATCAGATTGAATTCCATCATACATTTCAGGCGCAGATCTGGTTCTGCTGACCGTAGGAGGTCACGGTCACGTTCGGCGGACCGCAGGAGGCGAATGTCACCTGATAGGCGGGGGGGATTCCGACGACAAGACAGCTATGGTCGAGGTGGAGGACGCAGAAGTCCCTTTCGCCGCGACACTCGCCGTGATCGCTCACCGCCTGCAAGGCGACGGAGGGATAGGTCGTCCTCAAGCTCTTCCGACTCTGATTCTGATGCAGGGAAGAGGCGACGAGAAGCAGAAGCAAACAGAGCACGCTTTTTAAGGTGAGTGTTTGTGATACATTTGTGAGCGATGTTGCCAGGGACTTGAGGCAGAATGGAGCTGATGCAGAACAAGTTTCCCTGGGTGACCCCAACAAGATGGTGCTGTGTTATAACCTGAGACACTTTCAAGGGCTCACATTTCGTGCATATGGCAAGCAGTTCTTGTCAGCGTTGTTGTATGGTGGACGCACATACTGTTACTGTACTGATTTTGATTGTGTGGTTTGCAGCAAACCTATCCTGCGGCGGTCCGAAAGTCCACCCCCCACCCACTGGAAGCCTGGTCAGAAACCGTTGTCGGAAAAAGCTGGAGCCAGCTCTTCCTTCACTTCTCAGTCAGTGTTCAGTTCTGCTGTTTGCCTGTTATCACTTTTGTTTCTGTTAAAGGAGAATATTTCAACATCAGTATGCTCATGTATACAGATCGTTCTAAGCTGTTTGCGTGGGATCTTATCATCACGCCACTTCGACACGTGGACAGTGACAGCGTCTGTAATGCTGGCACTGGGCCAACAGGCACCACATTGAGCACTTCATTAGTGTAACAACAGTCATAGAATTTGAATGTTTGACCGCTTGTGCAAAGCGTGAACAACATTGAATGACATTTAGAGCGTACTAATCATCAAAATAGAGTACTTAGAGCGTTCAGGCACACTCACCAGTGGAACTGTACCAAAACATAACTTGGCTTAGCAAAGATGAAGTTAGCCCGTGTAAAGTGATGGTGTCACTCATTGACTAGAAGAGCCTCTGGTCCTTTCATTTCAAGTTCATACTGCCAGCAGGTGTCAGTGCTTTCAGACGTCCACTTATCTTTAGAATAGACTATTTCAGTCATACATGCACGCTTACAAGCACAAACGTTTCTACAAAAACAAAAGAGGTGCAAGACTCGCTACCCCACCAAGTTGTGCAGACAGCAAATATCGGCTACACTTCTCCTCCATCAGTGGGTAGGGTTGTTTTTTTGTTGGTGGTGGTTTTGTTTTGTTTTTGTATATTGTCCGTTGCTGTGTTTTTGTATATTGTCGGTTGCTGTGTTTTTGCATATTGTCCGTTGCTGTGTTTCAGGGGAGGTAGTCACACTAATGATGCTCCAGTGCTTAGCCAACAAGCACTGAGGGAAATCACGTTACCAGAGGGTTCCGGGCCACCACCCACATCAACCAAATCTTCCGACTCCAAGAACAGCCTCACCTCGGACAAGCCAAAGATCCTTTACGACCTTGACTCGGAAGAACCCATCACTATTCCAGTAAAACCACCTGTACCTCAGCGGAAAGGTCGCAGGTCAAGGTCATCATCCAAGAGCTCAAGGTCATCACACAGCTCAAGGTCAAGCAGTAGGTCAAGGTCACCACCAAGGAAACCAGTCAGATCAAGTGAATCAGATGCAGAGGCAAAGAAAGAGAAAAAGGTTGTGGAAGTGAGTGTTCGTCCATGCGGATGATTTTTTGTGGAACTGAGGTAGAGTAGTGAATGTTCTAGAGTGTTCGTCCGCTTTTGGCTTCTAGCTGTTTGCAAACACACAAACCTTCAGTCCCAGCGTCCTCTCTAGCTGGTTCCTTTTGAAGTCCTGTCTTTTGAGTTGCTGCTTTGCAGACATACAACTTTAGAATGCGATTGTGCGTATGGCTTTTCTCAGTGTGTTATTTCCTTGTTCCCAACCGGCGTGTCCATGACTTACGTGGAAACTTCATTATGTGTTCAAGGAGCGTGTCAAGTGGCAGCCACCCCCAGAGCCCGAGGACATGGACATCGATGAGGACATAGCGCCTAAACCACAAGTCAGTCTCCTCCTGTTTGTTTTGTTGATTTTTGTTGCTGGGGGGAGGGGGGAGGGGGGGGGGCTTCACTTGGGACTGGCAACTATGATTTGTACTAATAAAGGGAGGGCAGGTTTTGGCTCACTATGTTCAGAACAATTTGGGTTGCACCATCATAGGTTGAGGGACAAAGGGTAGGGTGTGTGCATCCCCGACAGAGGCAAGATAAGCCAAACACTGTACCCTGTGAAATAAGGTCCCTTTACCATCCACGTAGGTCGCCTGTGGCTGCCAAATGCCATGTCGACCAAAGTCGCATGTGGCAGTGAAAGTGCCCTAAAGCTGGGATCAGGGTGGTCTAGTGGTTAAGACTTTGTCACCAGTGCGAGAGGTCAGGTTCAAATCTGAGTCAGGGCAAACAATTTTTCTTTCTCATATGTGGCACCATTCATGGGCCGACCATTGGGGCTGTCTTCAGGTACTCCGGCTTCCGCCCCCCGCCCCCTCTTCTGCTTGGAAATGTTCAGTTGTTATGTGTTCTTGTCTAGTGTGTGAGAGAATGCATGTGATTCACCTGAGCGTGCGTGTTGGGTTTAGCTCGCGGCGCTTTGGGCCAAGTATTTGGGATAAAGTGCCTGTCGTAATGTGAATATTATTATTGTTATTATTGTTAGTCTCAGTGTGCTCGTGTTTCAGGTTCCTATACCTGAGCAAAGTAGAAACAGCCCCACCGTTCGGATAAGGACTCCTCCACTACCACCGATTGAAAAGGTTGCTGTGGCCGCCTCCCAAATGGCAAGGTTTGTGCAGGGTTCACAGCTTTAACAACGCACATCTAGTCTCTCCTTCTCTCTTCATTTTCACCATCTAGCAACAACCGTTACTTCTTGCACCGTCTGTGAGCGGTTTTCCATAGGGATACTGTCATGATGAACATTTCCATAATCCACAAATTGAGTGGCTCTCAGGTTACTCGGATCTCTTGTTTAAAACACATACCCCTTATAACACGGAGTTGGGCGATGAAAATGTCCTTCGCAGGAACTAGGGGGTAGAAGCAATCGTTACTAGTACTATAGTACTATGGGAATCTGCCACTAGCTAAGTGACCGTTCAGTTTTGTTACAAGAGCTTTGCCATGATTGACACTGACAGAGTCCAGCCTGTTTGTGTGTGTGTGTGTGTGTGTGTGTGTGTGTGTGTGTGTGTGTGTGTGTGCAGGAAACGAGAAGAGATGAACAGGAGCAGCAACATGGCCGCCACAATCCCCCTTCCTAAAGAGAAATCGCCTCAGTCCCCTAGGGAACCACCACCATCATCGCAGGCACAAGCACCAGCCGCACCTCCGACTTCCAGGCGCAGCAGACGTGACACAAGGGACAGTAGCAGCGGATCTTCTCGGTCTGGATCCAGATCCAGTAGCAGCTCTGGATCAGACTCCGATTCCCCGTCAAAGTCCAAAGCAAAACGTGGGAGGGAGTCACCGAAATCTTCAACTGTGGCCGCCCAGGAGATCCCTTTACCCAGTACCCAGCCGGACGACAAGAAGCAGAAGGGAAGGCAGGTGACATCGCCGGACATGAAACGGTCCAGAAAGGGCGACATTAAAAGAAAGTCCTCGATCATCATCATCATCTTCATCTTCGTCATCCTCATCTGGATCTTCAAGGTCACCATCACCAAAGAAACAGCAGTCGGCACGCGAGACAAAGAAGGCCCCAGATTCTGGCTGACGCAAGACGAGCCAGAGATCAGCCGAGAGAAGGCGCAGGAAAATCCATGACCCCACCAGCAGCCCCACCATCCGTCAAGCAGGCATCCGGCTCCACCACACCTCCAGTAGCCCCTCCTCCTCTCAAGCAACCATCCCGCTGGGACGCCAAACAAGCCAAACCGACAGAAAAGGACGATCAGAAAGCAGAGGCGAAAAAGGATGAGGGGAGTGGGAAACCGACATCAAAACAAGGGTCCCGCGCGCGCAGCAGTAGCAGCAGCAGCAGCAGCGACAGTGACTCTAGTAGCGGTAGTCACTCTAGTAGCGCTAGCAGCCGCTCGTCACCGGAGAAGAAATCCCCACCAAAGAAAGTTGCACCACCTAAAGCTAAATCACCAGAGGAGAAGAAGAAAGGAAGCAGGATGAAAATCACACTCTCCATCTCCCAGGAGAAAGTCTCCTGCAACCAGTAGGACAAGGTCGAGGCATCAGAACGGTCACGGTCAAGGTCAGCACGAAGAAGTTCAAGGTCACCCAGAAGGGGTGGGCGGTCTCCTAGACGATCTCCAAGGCAGTCTTCTGATCGAGGGTCTCTACGCCGATCCCCGATCAGGCGCTCCCCTCGCAGGCCTCCGCGGCGATCCCCACTGTCTCCTATCCGCTCATTGTCGTGGAGGTCAGCTGCAAGAAGAATATCTCCATCACCACGAAGAGCCTCACCACCACGACGCAGGTCAAGGTCACCTCGACGAGGGGTACGCTCCAAGTCACCGCGTCGTAGGACACGCTCCAAGTCACCAGTACGTAGATCGCGTTCCAAGTCGCCACGCCGCCGGTCCAAGTCACCAAAGCGCAAGTCAAAGTCACCACAACGGAGGCCAAGGTCAAAATCACCGCGAGGCAGATCAAGGTCAAAGTCACCACGTCGTCCATCACAGACCAAATCACAGACGGTCGCCAGAAATGGAAAACGGACTCCTTCAAGGTATGTACTAGAACTGGCTACATCAACACTTGGATAGATCATGTATGTGGAAAGCACACCGAGTAAAAGATACATGGTTCTGTGGTGATTTTTTCACAATGAATTTTTTTAAGTTCTTTGGTTCGTCTAGTTTTAATTTTCCATACATAGTGCAAAATCACCCATATGGTAAGATTTGCATCATTCATTTTTTCTTTTTCTCGAGCTGTTAATTTTTATTTCTCTCTGCTCGAGAGATAATGAATATTGATGATTCTTCGTCAGGGGAATAGTTACCTGCATAACTTACATGGTTTGAATTGTATTGGGGGGGGGGGGGGGTGTCAATTTTACAAATCATGGCAGCAAATGCATTACACAGTGCATCTTGCCTCTTGCAGGTCGCCTTCCCGCAAACGTCCAGATGAGCAACCTGGCCCTGAGGCGGAGCGAGGGCGCGGCAAAAAAGCGCTCCGCTTCGTCCAGCAGTAGCAGCAGCAGCAGCGGAGACGAAAGTCCAGACAAAAAGCGTGCCAAGAGATCGGCATCATCTTCATCATCGTCGTCGTCATCATCTAGTGATTAGACTTCAAGGGAAGATTATACTTGCAGAGCTTATGTAATATGATTTTGCTTGTTTGGGGGGCATTTCAGCTTGGATACGTTATAAAGTGAGTCCGTGTGAAAACCCACATTTATCAGTGTGTGTAGGTGCGTGTGTATGTGCATGTGCGCGTGTGTCCACTGTTAACTTTCACATTGGCTTTTCAGAAACGGCAAAATAGTATGTTACAAGGGCTTTTCATTTTGAATGACCTTGAAATATCAAGTTGATGATGACAGCTCCCCAATTGCCACATTTCTTCCATTTTTCTCAGTATCCACACACACCAGGTGATCCAAACATGGCACAGTTCAATTTGTATAAAGGTCAGGGGTGAAGGTCACAAGATTTGGGTACAAGTTTGCAGTAATGTTTTGGACAGAGCATGACAGCACAATTGTGGTAGTTTAAGTTACCAATGCCTTTCTTTCTGTCATGGGGGGGGGGGGGGGGGGGGTGCTGGGGGTTACAAAGGCGTGTTCTTTTAGTTTTGTGCATGTATGTCTGTCTGCTTTTTAGAATTGCACTACAGGTGTGGCAGGCGTTGCCAGTGAACGTCGTTGATTATTGCAACAGGGTTGGGAATGTGTCTGATTTAAATGTGAACGGTCTGATTTAAATGTGAACATCCCTAGCCTGCAGGTCTATAGCAACCTACATGTTTTTGATAGAATGTGAAAGCCCCACTTCTGTCGATTTGTCACTACCAAGATCTAGAAGGGAGGTAAACAGATATCCGTTACTTACAGGAGTGAGTTACCTTAACTGAAGCTTCGATGATTGGTATGTATGGTATATACCTCAAGCATTTTTTTGTGACAGTTCTTGTGAGTGAAATGTTTTTGCATGTGAGCCAAGCAGGCCTGTGCCTCTCATTTTAAATAATTCCAGGAGTAGTGCATGTAATATTTGTTACTCTTTTTGTTTTGTTTTTTTTTTCCTTTGGGTCTGGGTTTTTGGTTGTTGTTTTTCCCCCTCTTATGGAAAATTTGCCACTGTCTGTTTTGCGAGTTTGAGTATACACTTGTTCTCAATTCCAAGAGGCAATAGTCCCTGCGGAAACCGTAGATGTGTTATCTTGCATGAAATGTTCTAGTGATTAACTTGGTAATAATTATGGAGGTGCATTTTCTCTGCATCTTACCAAGTGGTGTAATTGATACCCAAGTTACAGAGCATGTAGATAAATGATTAAAAAAAAATGTTGAACATCATTTTGTTTGTCACCGTTATGGCTTGCATGTTTGAATTGTTTTGCATACCAGGTATTTATTACCTGTTAATTGTTGGTTTACTCTGCAAAGCGCCAAAACTCTGGCAGAATCGGAGGCTAGGTGCTGTCGAAATGTAGATTGATTGTTATTGTAGTGGTCATTATAAAATTCTCCAGCAGAGTGAAATGAAAACAATACAAAACCCACAAAAACGGTCACACCATTAAATTTAAAAAAAAATGAAGTCAACATCACATTCAGTGGACAGTTTAATCAGCAAATCATAACTTTTCACTGTCCTGAAAAAGTACAGAAAGCTTCAGTTTTGAGCCCAGACAACTTCCGACACAAGATTTCATGCAGGGAACTGCGGAAACTTTATGTGTGATCTTAAAATTGGCTAAACTAATGTCGCATTTTAGACATGGTGGACACTGCAGTCATCATGATTTATCAAACAATGGTGGCACAGCATAACCCAGATCAATCTTATCGTTGATGGATTTCAAAAGGAAATTATGGTTTTTTGCACCCACAAAACTGTGTTGGGTTAATCTGGTGTTGCATACAGTTTACTCTCTGTTTCACAGAAGTTACAACTGACTCACTTGTATGCACAAAATACTTTCATGAAAAAAGGCATGGGACACATTCTTAGTAAAATATCACAGCTGTGGCAGGAGACCAGTGGCTTTTTTCCCCCCATTACAAAGCAGCAGCTATCAGAGATGCCAAACACAAACTACATTTAGTCGCTGACTTCTCCGCTGATCACGGCCAGATCAAGGGCTCAATTTCCAGGCTGGGTCACCTTGTCCTGGAGAAGTCAAGGTCAGGTCATGATGGTTTCAGGGTGAAGGTCATCAGGTCCTCTGCGCATATAACACCGGTCCCAGCACTTCCTCCGCCTCTGCCAGCAGTTTGCGCACCGATTGTTCTTCTGGCTAAATACACACACACACAGTCACACACAAAACGCACGCACACACAACAGGGTATTCATACATTGTTTGTACCATGTTAGATCGTAATGGAACCTATTCGCTTGCCCAGCAGTCACCGGTATTTGTCTTCAACATAGAAACATGAAAATTCCCAGATCTATCCCAAGGTGCAGATGCAAAACCTGTTACTCTCGCCATCATTCTATTTACGCATGCCAGCAACTGGCACAAGCACCATCTAGCCAACAGCTACGCAGGTGTCTAAATGGTACAATAAAACGTTTGACACTACCAAAAGAGTTCAGAATGATTTGTGAACAATGAATTACAGGAAGACGGGACAATTCCTAAAAAAAGGGGGAAATTATGACATGGACAGGCTACAATAAAACCATGGATACATACTATATATACCTCAGCTTCATATGACACAGGGCGACTAGCGTTGGCTGAAATGGAGTCATGATGAGCACTGTTTTCGCCTCGAGAGGACTTCGCCAGTTCAGCCGTTCATTCCTGCAAATATCACAACACCCTTCCAAATGAAACAGAAGACGATACACACCAGTGTACATCAAAGTTATCAAATGGTGAGATCTGAGGGGTTTTTCCTCTCTCTCTCTCTCGCCCTATCGTATCTTTCTTAATTCTGATCACATAATGTGCTCAAGTGGTGATAGCTGTGTGTAAGTTTCATGTTACTTTTATATACTGTAGATGAAATCATTGCTTGGATTGTACAGATTGTGTCTGGAAATTTCTTTTCCTTGTAAAATGAAATCAGTCTGTCTCTCTGTCCTGCTTTCTCTTCCTTACACGTGTTCTGTGATGCGGTTTAAATTATTTACGAACCACGACAACACTACAAAGGAATTGAACAAAAACTTTTGCTCACTGGGTGTGGAGTGTCCTTTCTCAATACACGTCTGTTCTAGTGCATTCTCTAGTGTCACCTCATGCACAAGAACATCAGCGCCACGGGCTATTTTCAGAAGTTACGATGAAGTCACTGGGAATCCCCTCCAATGACAACCACAAAACCTTTCTGCGGTGGTCCTAAAACCTCCCTGGATGTTATCTGCAAAAAAAAAGAGAGATAAATAATGCTACTCAGATAAATTTAAGGAGTTTAAAAGGCCAATTCTGCCCTGTATGCAGTCTGTACAAACGTTTGACCTTCACCACTGAAACCTGTGTATAAGAGTCAACGGGAATAAATGCAGGTAGGGTAAATACATAAGTTCTCTCTCTCTCTCTCTCTCTAACACCAAACACACACACACACACACACACACACACACGCACACGCACACACACACACACACACACATGCACACACACACACACAACCAAATACACAGAAGCAGCCAGAACAGCAACTCACCCTGATCTCCACTTTCCAGTTTGTGACAGTTTCCCCCAGCCTCAGCCGACCGTATGAGAGGACCAGGTGGCACTCCCAATTGCCTGTAATTTTTGAACATCCAACCTGAAAAGGTATGTTCCTTTTGCAAATGACCACCTGTACCGCTTTACCGAAAGCTGGACCCTAAAATGAATCCCATAGAATTAGAGAACAGGCTATCACAGATACGACAGTTTCAGCAAGAAGTTGGTTCCAGTGTCCCCAAGTTAGGCCGTTGCTGGGAGCTTTACTATGGAAAAAGGTGTCATCGGGTTGGTAGGTTGTTGGCTTTAAGTTTAAGTCCCACTCCATAAGAGTGATTGGAGACGGCCCTAACGGGCAGGTTATGGAACAGGCAGGTTATGGGGTGGGGTGGGGGGTGGGAAAGGGATCAGCTACCCTAACTGACCAGTCCAGCTGAACACTTCTATCCAGTCAGATTGCCAGGTCAGCCACATTAATTTTGTTTGTGATGGACAAGTTACACAAACAGATCTACTTCATGCAGGCAGAGGAAACAGGCAATGCTTTGGAGCGAGCACATTTTTTTGCTCCAACTCTTTGCCAGCTCCAGTAGTGTTCCTCCCAGATCATGGGTGGAGTACCCGGAGGGCTCAGACGCTGGGGCAATTTTTATTACGCATGATGATGGCAATGAGGATGATGGTATGATGATGCTATGGAGGACCATGCGCACACACACACACACACACACACACACACACACACACATCTTGACAACAATATACATGAAACAAGAACTGACCTGCCAGGTCGATCCCGTTCTCTAACAACGTAGGCAAAGCAAGGAACTCGGTGTTTCACCCATACTGCTTCTACAAGGAAACTGTCATCTGAAAAACTAAAAGTTTTTTGTGTTTTGGTTTTTTTCATGTCACAAGCAATGTGTATGCATCACATACTACACAAGGACACGAGATCGCATTTCCAAATTCACAGATCAATCTTGGCTGCCTCTGATACCAAAAACATACCATTAAGACAACATGTAAAGCTACAGGTACAACACTGTGAGGGCAGCCCTTGCAAAAGTCACGAGCCAAAATGTTCATCTCCTGCTACACATGTATACAAATGAGAACCGCAGGAACTCATTCCTGTCACGTGACACCAATTTTATATTTGAAGGAAGTGAATACTCACACGGTCCAGATAAGATCCTTGTTGCAGTGAATGATCGTCCCTGGTGTCTCATTGGGATGGAGGCTGCACTGCTCCACTTTATCAATATCCCACAGCTAGACAGAACAATGCATGGGTAGCATGAGAATCAACTCATATAAAGACACTAAACAAAACCATACTACAGACATTCAAATTCCAGGTTTTTGCTGCGGACTACAGATCATACATGTCACGGTGCAGATCATTCCGCTGCATGCATACTTGCGACGCTATTAAAGGGTGGGTGGGTGTTCAATGGTTTAACGTCCTTTTCCACCAAGTAAGGGTGATATATCAAGGACGGGGCAACGAGAAAAAGGCCAGCACAATTATTTGGCCCCAACCGGGATTCGAACTCATGACCGGAGCATTGAGAGTCCAACGCTGTACCATGCGGCTATTCCGGCTCCCTGTGACGCCATTCAAGCCGCAGCTTTCAACATATCTAAGCTCATAATTCATTCTGAGATTTCTTGGTAGTGTACATCTAACATCGCAACCTTTGGACGCCCATGCAGTCACAGCCTCTAATGCAAGGCTAAATGTAAAGTGAAAGGCGAGGTGTCTGTTGCTGTCACTCTTATCAATGGCGCTATGGGTCATTTCATTTCAAACGTCACACAGCCAGCAGACGGCAGTTATTGCATTCACAGTTGTACTTATCACTAGCACGGACTATTTTGAGTGTACATGCCCACTCTCAAGCACAAATGTTAAAGAATAAAATTAAATTAAAAAATCCCTTGGAATAGGTATGTTAAAGAAATAACAAAGCCATGTACATTCAGTAAGACTCAACTATATATCAGACAGTCCCACTCCCAGCGCTCAGTACCTCGGGAGGAAGCTGCTCGGGGATTGGCTGCAGTTCGTGGACGACGAAGGTGAATCCCATTTCTGCTCGTGAGACGCCGAGACTAACTTGCAGAAAGTTGCGCAGGCCAACAGGGCCGTATACTTCCACAGGCTCTGAACGCTGGTTGTTCTGACTGATGGTGCACATGAGCCCAGGCAAGCCAAATGCCTGCAAAACATAAAACACAAATCGAAGGACAGTTTAAAGATATGTTTTTTTCTACGTTTAAGAGCTGTGTTGGTGGTGTTTAGGTCCCCCCCCCCCACCCAAAAAAAAAAGAAATTGTTGTTTCTGGTAACCCGACTGACCCTATCCCCCCCCCCCCCCCCCCCCCCCCCCCCCCCCCCCCCCCCCCCCCCCCCCCCCCCCCCCCCCCCGACCCTGAAAATTTTTTTTTTGCTGTTGGAAAAATAAAAATAAAATAAAAATACAAGCACAACCAGTTTTGGTTTACATGCGCCTGTCCTCAGGGAAGTTGTGCGCCATCGCGGACCCATGATTAGAACGAAATATGGTAAGATAGTGTGTTATAATATTAAATACAGTTTCACAGAGCATTTCTTTCATTTCTTATTAATACCCTGTTTCTTTGTTCTTGGATATGTGTGTGGGGGGGGGGGGGTGTAAAAAAAAAACCCTACCTACCTACCCTTTTTTTTTTTTTGCCATGTTACCAGAAACTTTTTTTTTTTTTTTGGCCTTAGCATCACCTCACTTAGCCACCTGCACAGTGACAGCATTTCAAAGGCCGACACTGAGCCAAGAGAAAGATACACAATGATGAAGCTAACACAAAGACTGAGCAGTCATGTCAGGGTACGGTCCAGATTAAATCTGATTATCACAGAAGCATACATGGTCACCGTGGAGATGGGTGATGAAGATTTTGCTGATTTTGCCTGGCTTCAAACTGCTCTTCATCAGCTGTATCTGTGATCCCTCACCGCAGTCAAACAGCCACACCCAGTCTTCTGCAAGTCAAAAGGTAACAGACATTAGTCACAGTATTTATACTGAAAATACAACAATAAAGTTCTTCCCCTTTCACCATCACTACATTGCGAAAGCGAGGGTTCTTCAATCTTGCACATGCCGCTTGTCCTAAGGGATTTGACCCTGCATTTAAATCGATTCTGCTCATTCATGTCGTGCTGTAAGGAGATGCTTACTCGCAGAAACACATCACTTCCTTAGATACAGTACAACCACTGTTGCCGGGCTCTATCAATCAGTCGCACAGTGAAGAAAGGTCGAGATTGTTGCATTTAGAACCCCACTCACTCACCGGCTCTGAACAGCGACCTCACACAGTGGATGTTGTCTGCGCTCTAAATAAGCACTTACTGTAACGCAACGCGGTACACGAAACACAACGCGACGGCGTCGGATAGGCCGAAGCTGTTCCCAGAAACGTCAGTTCCATTGTTGTTTTGACGCTGCGTTGCCTTGTCTGATGAAGCCTCAAAGCACGGTATTTGATGACAAAACCAAGCAAGGTAGTTTCCTCACATCTTCGCCGCGTTTAGAGACAAACCGTCGACACGGTTGCACAATTTTCGAGTGATGTTGCGGCAATCCATGTAACGTGTGTTCATTTTGTTAGGGGAGGCTATGCAATCCCAAAGAGTGCACTCCCTTGCAGGTTTTGGTTTCGTGTTTTGGCTACGTAATACAGATGCTTATATCAAGGAAAACACTATATTTTCCTATTGAATAAAACGCTTTACGCAACACCCTCCCAACGCATCAAAATTCACCAAAAAATTCCCACGCACAGAACAGCCAGAGAGTCAAGTGTGGGCTGATTTTAAAGAAATTCCAATATTCCGTTTCTTTGCAATGACTGCAGCGACCCCCTACCCCCTCACTCCTCTGGCGTCTGCTAGCCAGTCAGCCAAGATACACAGCTGCGCATGAACACAAGTAGTCCACAGGCTGGGCCAAAACCAAGGCTCATTTTCAGTGTTGTCAAACTCACCTGGCATGGATCTTACTCACCAAACCAATGAACACCCCCAAACTGTCATTTTTCACACCAAAAAATTTTGTTCAAAACAAGCAAAAGTTTCAGACTATATTTAGCGGAGTTGCTACTACATGCCCCGAAAGCTATTACCGTTCTGTAACCTGTTTTTGCTTACCAGATGGGGCTGCCATTCAGGTGGCTACTCAATCTAAGCCTATTCCTTAAATTTCCAGAAATGATTTGCCTTATGTCTCCGTTCAGCAATGCTTTTTTTTTTTATTTCAAGAAAAACTGAATACAGTTCTAAGTGTTTCACAAAACTGACTTGAAAAAAGTTACTTCATTCAGGTTACAAGGTGTTTTCTTTGTCACTACCCTTTTTCTTTTCTCACCAGCTCTGGAGAAGTTTTTTTTTTTTTTTTTAATTTTGAAAGCTGTTCTTGATGGCCATGGTCTTGTTCTTGTAGCGCTTGTTTGTCTATATGCACCTACCATGTCAGTGAACAGAAACAGTTCACGTTCAGCCGTTTTGGAATGTTTGTTCCTGATTGTAGAAGTGTAAGTGTTCAATTGATTTGACCAAGGGGAAACAGCATATCACACACACACACACACACACACACACACACACACACACACACACACACACACGCCGACTGTAAACAGTACGTGTACAACATTCAAGTAAACTAGATACAATTATGTGACCTCCTGTCCATTTTATTGCTTAAATGCAAAAATAAATAAACTTTTAATACTTCCTTCATAAATGTACGTCAACAAGATTTTGTGGTGAGCTACATGACTATCTGGTCACATAGCTTGCAACATTCACATCATACGCACAATCAGAAACGGGGGAATAGGATATTAAACAAAATAAAATCTGATTAATTAAAAACTCGCACAAAAACTTTTGCGTCTTATAAAAAGTAAAATATTCAAGGCACAACAGACCATAATAATATGACTTAAAGGGTACGGCAAGTCAAGAGCACTATTGGGTTTAAATGACAGATATTGAGGTCCTAAGCTGTTAGACAGCAAAAGTTTTCGTGAACAAAGTACCATTTACTCAAAAATGCGCCGAAAACACCCTCTGCTTTCGGTTCCTGGGCTGCGCCATGTTGCCGCACTCTTTCGCGAATGAGACGGGAAAGGTGCTGACGGTGACGTCACTCCCCCACCACTGTCGGCAGTGCCAGTAGCTTTGAGCGGGTTGTTCCAGAGTATTATTTTGTGTTCGAGATGCCACAGTGCAAAGCGTTTGGTTGTTTCAGCAAACAGGGCATGTGTAAAAATGCAGATGGAAGCCACAAAAGCTTTTATAAATTTCCGAATCTAAACAAATCAAAGGAAAAACGGAGGTTACGTGCGAAATGGTTGGAGACCTTGAAGAACGATCGCTTGCCCCGCCGAGTGCAGGAATACGCCTGGAACAATCGAGACTGACCTCGTTTGTGGAGATCATTTTACCCTGGATTGTTTCATTGGCGCTTTTGCGAACGATGTTACTGCTTCTCTTGTCAAACACGCATCAATCGGCTCTTCCCCATCGTCACAGTCCCCACTGTTTTCTGCCCGACCCCTTACTGAGCTCTTCCTTAGAATATTCTGGCTCGAAATTATAAAGAACTATCCCCAAATCCATTCTAGCTTTCAGGAAATAAGCAAAGTGTGTATACGAGCCAGAAATAGCACGCCTAAAACGTGTAGCAGGCACACCTGCACGCACAGAGAGTGTGCCAGCATAGTGTCGTCTGCTGCTGAGTGGTGCAGCGACGTCACTGCTAGGATCAACATGGCAGCCTCCATGGCATCGCATTTTGGCTGCCGTTTGGTGTGATAAATGCTGAATGGTGTATTCATGTTCAAATCTTTTGGGCTGCAGCCGTCTAGGACATCACTATCTATCAATTAAACCCAACATTGCACTTGACTTGCCTTACCCTTTAAATCACTTGTAACTGACATACATATCTTTATGAAACTGACCATTTCGAGCTGGTGTCAAAAGTAAAATTATTATATAGGCAAATGTTTGCAAAATCTTGCTGAGCACAAAAAAGTGGCAACAATCTTTACAAAATACATAACGTTAACAAAAATTTACCTGTACAGATCACAGAAACCTTCTGACTTAGAATCATTCATGACTAATGTTGTTTATCAACAATGTCTAGCAAAACACACAGTTTTACTGAAAAGAAAGAAGCACAATTCTACTGAAAAAAAAAAGAAGAAAGAAACAAAATGCACAAGAAACCTTCTTGAATTAACATCAAAGTAAAATTATACATACATAATATTTTCATTGAAACCATTTTGGAGCTGGCATCAAAGTCATGGATAATTCTTAATAGTGTGTAACGATGTCTATAGCTGTAGACATCAAGTTGCTGCTGCAAGTCTCAAACCGCCATAAAACTCAGTATTGTTTTTAAACAAAGACTACTCCCAGTTTACAATTACAGAAACATCTTTATCAATGATCAAAACTTCTGTAATAAAAAAAAAAGGGTTGGCAGTTTCCTCATCTATGTCAGTACCACACTGAGGCACGAGCCTAGATGTGTCTGTGCTTCACACAGCAGTTTTTCCAACCCCCCATCACAGCACTCTCTTGTGTGTAGTACATGTACTACTCTAGCAAACAGCTGCTAATAGTGCTATGTCCTTACTTACCAGTGTCACTCAGCAGTCTCCTTCCCTGTGTCCGTATATATATATCCCCAGGGGAGCCGGGGTGGTCGAATGGTAGAGCGTTGGACTTCTAATGCTCGGGTTGTGAGTTCGATCCCGGCTGGGGCCAAATATTTGTGCTGGCTTTTTCGTCGTTGCCCCGTCTTTGATATCACCCTATGTGGTGGAAAAGGACGTTAAACCCCCAAACACCCACCCACACCCGTATAACTATATATCACAATCCTCCACCTGAATATGCCTCCAGCACAGTTTTATGCCTTACTGTGTCACCATGCTGGGAAATCATAATTCTTTGATTATAAGAATTAACAGCAAAAGTGGTGGACAGTTTGGCAACAGTCAACATATATATATATGATATGCTATGTTTTGTTGAATCTATAAGGCAAGCACATCTTGAAAATTAAGCCATCCAACTCCAGAAAAAAACACGCGACGACTGCTGTGTAAAGGTGAAGGTGCAAATTCTGTAACAGGGATGCCCCTCTGTTGGTGAAGTGAGTGCCATAAATGTGTTCCTTGGTCCTGACAAGTCCACACTGTGAAATTTCCACACCATGTGGGTAGACTGGTGCCACACAAACATAGAACTGTGATCCTGCCTGAAGGCCAGAGATAGTTTCCCCACCTCCCTGTGGTAAGAATCTCGCCTCCTGGACAGATTGATCACAAGATGGAGCACATGCACAGTTTTCAGAAACACACCACACTTGCAGGTGCCAAGATCGATGTTTTCCACCTCTGAAAGGCCACTGGACTGTGACCGAGCTTGTGCTAGTTGTCTCGAAACTGAGATTCACGTAGATCGACAATGGACCCTTTGTTTTGTCGAGCTGAAAATCATCCAGAACAGCAGTGAGTGGGTTGTGCAGAATACTCAGTCTCTGTAGGGGTGCTTCCTCCAGCAGGTTAGCTGACATCCACTCCAAGCTGTTGTGGTCCAGATCAAGATCCTTCAAGTTTTCCAACGTCTCAAAGGTCATGCCCAGAATGCTCCACAGGCCATTGTATGACAAGTTTAACTTTTCCAAAACACGCAGGGCGTGGAACATGGCACGGTGGATAGTGCCAATCCTGTTCATGGAGAGATCAAGGGTATGCAATGATGATGCCAGTGTGCTGAAAGCACCACCTTCAATAACACTGATCTTGTTGTCAGCAAGATCCAACACTGTGATTCTGCCAACACCAGAAAACATACTGAACTTGACAGTGTCCAGAGAGTTGTGTGCCAAAGACAGCGAGTCAAGGTAGAGACCTCGGAATGACATCGGCTCAAGCGAGCTTATGTTATTAAACTCTAGAGAGAGCGTTTTCAGCTTCTTAAGCTCGAGAAACGCATCCCGAGGTACACTGTTCAAACAGTTGTCGTCCAGGTTAAGGACTTGCAGTGTGTTGAAGGAGGTAGCCGGCTGTATGAAGTTCAAGGCAGTAAGCATGTTGCCATCCAGATACAACTGTTTCAAAGATGTCAAGTCCTGGAAAACGTTATCAGGGAGTGACAGCAAGCGATTATAGGACAGCATTAGTGTGTCAAGGAAAGTCATCCCTTGCAAAGAACCAGAATCCACTACACTGATGTCATTTTGAGACAGATCAAGGTACTCCAAAGAAGGCATGCCTGAAAGCCATAAAGGTCCAAGAACGGTAAGGCGGTTCCTCTTCAGACACAAGAATTTCAAAGCAGGCAAATCAAATGCATCCCCTTGAATTGTTTTAATCTTGTTCCACCCTAGGAAGAGTTTCTCAAGCTGTGGCAGACTGACAAAAATGTTTCTGGGAATGTACTTGAAGTTGTTCCTCCTCAGATCAAGTTCCTTCAGCTTGGGCATGAAGCCAAAGACTCCAAGTCCTAAGGTTGTCATGGAATTGTTGGAAAGAATGAGGTACTCCAGATCAGGAAGACCGGTAAACATGTTTGTCGCCAAAATGTGTATGTCATTTGAACTTAAGTTCAGGAGAACAGTTGCACGTGGCACGGACTGCATGGTGTGCAGGAGACTGTCTGATGTTCGTCCAGTTCCATTACAGTACACCTTCACCTTGGGCTGCAGTTTGCACTGGCAGGCTGCAGGACACTCTGCTGCTTGTTCTGGTGTCACTGGAAAGGTCATTATTGCCATGGCAACAAGTGCCACAATGTAGGTCTGTGTCTGAAAGTCTATCAACATCTTCCCCTGAAGGACAGGAACAGAAATTAACAATCAATAAAATAAATGCAGAAGTAAAATGTTAAAACAAATAAACACAAAAAATGTATTGTAGCAAAACTGACTACATGAAACATAAAAGACTACAAAGGCTGGGCAAGAGTGATGGTGGTAGCGCTGTTTGTTTGTTTTTTGTTGTTGTTGTTGTTTTGTTTTTTGGTTTGTTTGTTGTTGTTTTTTTTTTGTTTTTTTTTGTTTTGTTTTTTTTTGGGGGGGGGGGGGGGGTATTAACCAAAATATAACAGGATTCAATTGAAACAATTCATCAACAAGATAATTATTTTGTGAAAGCGGCCTATCTATACTATTGAAATAAATGCATAAAAGTAAAATGATAAAAATAAACTATGCATAGTACTGAAACTGACTATAATTATGTAACATATAAGATTCACACAAAGAGTAAAAACACTGGATGTGAGTGCTGGTGGGAGAAGCTCTTTTATCAACCAAAATACGACAGGCTTCAAGGTTAATAGGACAGGCTTCAATGATTCAAAAAGATGATTATTGTGTCAGAAATCTATCATTATTAAATCTAACCCCCCCCCTCCCATTTTTTTGTTTGTTTGTTTGTTTTTTTCTTTGTCTGTTTTGTTGTTGTTGTTTTTCCCACTACCCAGTGGCGGTCGGTGGTCTAGTGCCCAATGCGAGAGGGCAGGGGTTCGAGTCCCACACGGGGCAAAGAATTTTTCCTTCTCGTATGTGGCACCATTCATTCGGGCTGATCGTCGGGGCTTCACTCCAGGTACTCCGGCTTCCTCCCCCTCTGCTTTGGAAATGTTCAGCCCACCAAACTTGAAAAATAAACGCAATTCTAAATTCCGAAATTGAAATAGCTGAGCTGACCCTTCGCGCCACGTGATTGTAATGTGTTTATGTCCAGTGTGTGAGAGAATGCGTGTGATTCACGTGAGCGTGCGGATTGGGTTCAGTTCGCGGCGCTTTGAGCCGATTCATGAAATTGGGTAAACTCCGCCTATACAATACTCATTATTATTATTATTACCCCGAACTACGAGCAGGCTGTGCATGAAGTTTTGCAGCGCGCTAGAAGTGACCATCATAATCACTAGAGATTCGCTACCGTCGACCTGCTCTTCAGTTGAACTGGAGAGAAAACTGTCACGGAAACCAATCTATAAGGCCCAATAAAAGCAAAAAAAGAGCCAAAACTTCTTGTTGTTTTTCCACGTAGCTACTGATTCAGATGTGAATTCTTCCTATTTTGATGAGATTCTTTGGTACGAACTCTGGCAACTGAATCAGACGTGAATCAGTCATTCCCAAGACTAAGCTTACCCCAATGTGCTTCGAGTCAGGTCATTTCCACTGAAAAATCAACTGACACGGCGAGAAAACAACGTTACCTAGTGCAATCCGATCTTGCTTTGATTAAAACCTCTAGCTTGACTGTGGTACTCTCATATACCTGCAAATCGTTCGTGCTCGAAGTCAAAGTGCAAACAAGTGGGCAAAAAGTTTCCGCGGACGACGCCATCACGTGACTGACTTCAGTTTGTGACGTCAGTTACATTTCGCGCGCTTTAATGTGTCAACAAAAATAATGACTTAAGCTTATTCACTGACGATATATTTTCAAGTTATGCGGGATGGGGTTTTATGGGGGGGGGGGGTGTACTTGAGTGATTTCAAATTAGTCTCACCACATACAAACCGAATTACTGATTTTAAAAAAAACAAATCCCCCCCCCCCCCCGACGGACACTGACACACACACACACACACACACACACACACACTACATGTATATGATTTACATTTACAGCATTTTCTGAACTCCGCTCTGTCAGAGGAGGCGCTGTCCGCGAACTGATTCTGTGCGGCGTTTTCGTCCGCAGTCAAGTTCCGGGCCCCCTGCATGTTGACTCACCTGAGCGACATGGAGATGCCGTGCCACTGACGGCACTGATTGTTGCTGCTCTTATTGTCAGTTGTTGCTGTTTTCTTCAGCCGGCAGAAGAACTGAAACGGCGGCGACCGGAAGAAGAGAGAGCGACCAAAAGTGAAGACGGAAGCGGCACTAAATGACTGCAAAACAAAGTACTGTCAGTATTTTTTGCCAGTTCAGCATGTAAGTCATATCAGTTTTGACACGTGGGCTGATGGGATATGTGAATGTGAAACGCACTCAAGGTCCGCGTCTAAAGGATGTTTAAAATCAGTGTTCTGTCGTGAGTTGTTCACAGAGGAAATGTTGATTTTAGAAGAAAAAAAAATGTTCCACTCCTCTGTGTGTGTGTGTGTGTGTGTGTGTGTGTGTCAGTGTGTGTGTGTGTGTGCGGTGTGTGTGTGTGTGTGTCAGTGTGTGTGTGTGTGTGTTTGTGACGGTGTGTGCGTGCATGCTGTACTTGTGTATTATGGCAGTGTGCATCAGTGAAGCACAATTTAAATTGTGAAGGGGTTCCCGCTGAAGATAGGACCGGGGGGGGGGGGGTCACTACTAGTATACTGTACATGTGTAAAATTCTTTGTTACGCCCCTTTCCACTTTGATTCCCCCCACCCCACCCCCACCCTCAAGTAACAAAGGAACAACCCCCGCGTACTAAACGTCAGTAAACGCGTCTCAGAGTATGTGTTTGTTTATTTGTTGTTGGTTTTTTTTTCTTCTTCTTTTTCAAATGTGCTTATCACAAGAATACCTCCGTTTGTTTCGATTTGTCGGCCGGTTTGAAAGAAAGCGGTTGGCGTTTAGCGCCTTTCACAACTGAAGCACTGTTATTAAATCAGTGTAAAGGCCTGTGCGTGCTATTTTCTCAAGCGTACGGGGGGAACCGGGGTGGCCGAATGGTAGAGCGTTGGCCTTTCATTGCTCGGGTCGTGAGTTCGAACTAGTCCCGGCTCAGTGAGGCCAAATATTTGTGCTGTCCTTTTTCTCGGCTGCCCCGTCTTTGAAATCATCCTTATATGATGGAAAAGGACGTTAAACGCCTAAACACCCACTCACCCTCAAGCATACGGCCTTACATCAAAACCTTTCAACTGGTGCCGGCGGCCGGCACGGGGGATGGGGGGGGGGGATAGCACAAAAAACAACCGCCATTTCGACTGCACTGACACAGACTGATGTGATTTGTTTCAAGTTTACTGCCCTGTTGGTCTTCTGTACTAACTGTTTTCTTCTTCTTCTTCTTTTTCTTCTTTTAAAAACAACAGCAAACGTTAAACTGATTGTGGGCTTTCATCGGCCGGGGTCATCGGAGGTCAAGGGTAGTTTTGGGTTACGGGCCGTTACGCGCTATTTTCCGACGGAGAGAAATGCGAGGTTTCCAAAATCGAACGCTAGCTTCTTGTCAAAAAAGAAGAAAATGAGTACGGGTGCTCTATATCTTGACGGCCCCGCCGAAGAAGACGTCAATGTTGAGCCAGAAAAAAAAGAATGCCTGAGCCCGAAGAAGGTAATGTTGAGCTCGTCGAAGACTGACGTGCAACATGACGAGTCACCACTGGCATTTGAAACCCGGAGAGGAAGACCTTGGAGACGACAGCGGTGGAAGTTCAAGATGTCGTTCATTTGCCTTCTGGTCGCAGTGGCGTTGACGGTATTGTTCAGTACTTTCCCAGTGCGTGTGAGGGACTGTGCTACTTTTTACGTCTGCGAAAACTTTGACTACAGCAGTTGCAGCCGCATTCATCCAAACGGGAACTTAGGTGAGGGTTGTCTTCCATTTTTGCTTGTCACTTTTGTATTATTTAGATATTCTGTAATAGTTTTACGAATATAAAGTTCTCATAAATCCACTAGGTATGAATGGTGATCACTGATTTGTTATGTTGCCACATAGTGTCAGGTCTGTGGAACTGAATGAGCTACGGAAGCTGTGTCACAGTCGTCTAGATCTGATGAGGGTGAAACCCAGGCTCTTCATCGACAGACGAAAAAGACATCAGTACTTGAGTCAGTTTGCAGAACATGTCACAAACAGCACTCCAGAATCGTCAGCCGTGTCCTATGAAAACGTTCACCACCGTTCGGCATTGACAGAGGAACCATCTGATAAAGTTTCAGCCGCTGCTTCAGTTGCTGCACTGCATGAGATGGAGTGGAAGCCAGAAACTGGTGCCAGGCCCAAAGTGAGACAAGCATTCAGACCAGAAGACACGGTTCAGCTGCAGGAGACAAGCAGGAGGGAGAACGAGGGACAAGATTTCCAACCTGAAGGGTCAGGCGAGCAGGCACCTGACACTGAAGAGGAGACTGTAGACACAGTGAATTTTGAACACAATACACAAGAATCAAATGCTGAAGGATTTTGCTTCGCAGTAAACATTCAAGAACCTACTAGTACAGCAAACGTCCGAGAACCGAGCTGCACAGTAAACGTTGTACACAACAGCTCAACAGACAATCCTTCAGACAAGAAAGGGTGGCTGTATGTTGTGTGCTTAGCGGAGGAAGTAAGGCAGGTGAAACTCAGACGGCCGCGATGGGGCAGGGGGAGGGGACTCCAACCCAAGTTCTACAGAGACAAACACGGAAATCACTTCATGCTTAGAGGTAGACACCACAGGTTGTCGGACATTGTGGAAGTGTCGAGCGACTCGTCAGGGGGCATCGAGCTCAAGTCGTTCAGGAGGTCACAACCGTCACCTGCTGGCATTCTGAAACACAGTAGTGAAGGAGCAGCGGCAAGCCCTGATGGCAGTGAGCGTGCAAACAGTGAGAACTCGCCTGGAGGAAAGAAAAGAGTGCACTTCTACATGGGCGACAATCCCAAGATCAGCCAGTTTTTCCGCAGTGAAGATGATCCAGTCCTATTCCCCTCTTTCTATTAAGCATATGATTTATATGGTGCAAGCTGCGTGACCAGATAGTCATTTTCCTCAGCACAAAATCTTGGTGGTTTTTGTCTGTCTTCTGTGTGTGTGGGTTGGTTTGTCTCTCTGTTGGATGGCATTTTGGTGGCAGTTTCTGTGACTGAAATTATTTTTATCAAGCACAGGAAGTGCACAATGACATTTGTTCATATTTTTAAGGAAATATTGTTGAGAGTTGCTTATATTTTAAGCAGTTAAAAGAATGCCTGGTCATATGTGTTGGTCACTAGAATTTTTCTGCTGTTCAATGTCTCTCTGTTGAATGGCATTTTGGTGGCAGTTTCTGTGATTGAAGTTATTTTTATCAAGCACAGGAAGTGCACAATAACATTTGTTCATATTTTTAAGGAAATATTGTTGAGAGTTGCCTATCTTTTAAGCAGTTAAAAGAATGACTGGTCATATGTGTTGGTCACTAGAATTTTTCTGCTGTTCAGTGTGTCTGTGTGAGACTCAGTCATGGTGTTTCCTTTTGGTCAAATCAGTTGAACAATTACATGCCAGTCTGAAATAATTACCCCAAACAGAACATGAAATCTTTTTTGTTCACAGTGCATTACGGCGAGACAAATGTTCCAAAAAACAAGACCACGCCATCAGTAACAGCCGTGAAAACCTTTCCAAAACTGTTTTCCCGAGCTGGTGAGAGGAAATGAACTCCGAAGTGACAAAAATTCAAACAAACAAAAAACTTGCAGCCTGAGAAAGGTTCTTTACCTGCACACTCCAAACGATCCACTGAACACAAAGAGTAATGAACTATGATATTTTGACGCTGGACAAGAAATATACAGACAAAAAAAGAAACACTAAGAAATCTATAAAGTCCAGAATTGTCCAACCACTGCAACTTTCCAACTGACCAGAGACATACATGTTACTATATAAGCTGACACACACCACTGCCAATACTTCAACTCTTGAAAAAGCATAATCCTCGTAACACACACACACACACACACACACACACACAGTATAGAAGATGATGCGGTGGTGAAAGCAATTTAATTGCATTGTACTGAAGCGAAACACAGGCCAGACAGTATTGCAATAACTGTGTAAACGTTTCAAGCCTAGTAAAATAGTGACTGCAAATTCAGCATGCTCTCTTCCACTCTCTCTCTCTCTCTCACACACACACACACACAAAATAAGCACAGCGTATAAGCAAGCAGACGGACACCATATCAGGCGTAAGATTACGTCACTGACTTTGTACAACAGGCGTAAATTTAAGCCAAAACTGCAGAAGCACACTAATTTAAAAAAAACAACAACAAAAACTGCACTGAAGAAAATTTAAAACAAAGTGCAGCAAACGGCTTAATATTGGAACAATATTCCTGTACATCTGTACAAACTCACATAATATGTCTGTGCACCGCAAAACATATTCAAACGAAGCAGTGGTCATAGCAAAGAACATTTACAAACAATTCCTGGTACATGTACATCAACTGTCGTGATAATCGTGAAAAGACCTCATCCATTAACAAAATTAAAAAAAAAGAAAGAAAATTACAAATGTCCAAGATGCCACGAAACTTTGTGGTCATAATCGCAGCTACGATAATTACAAACACAGAAATCATGTTATCACCTGGAAGAAATTCTCTAGTAACAAAAACAACAAAAAGGTTCAATTTTTTCAAAAACAGTAAAAGTGGGCACACGTATGGTGCACCAGTCTTATTCAAAAACCTCCACCAAATGCCACCCAGGGAATAAATACGACCCTAGCAAAAACAAAACAAAAATTATGACGAACTGTGGCATCATGGTAGCCAAAATGACTTGCTGTACATAAATAGCGTAACAAACTCTTAACTGTTCTAACAAGCAGTCATCCAGGTGAAATGTGTGTGTGTGTGTGTGTGTGAGGGAGACAGAAAGACCTGGCACTAATAAATTAAAAGCGGAGACAAAAAGACAGACTTACAAACACAGACAAAATGACGGTTATTGCTGTTAAAAAAAGAAGAAAAAAAAAACTCAGTGACTGGCATTATAATTTCCCAGCCTAAAATTTTCCCCTGACCAATAAACCCGTGGATAAAAATTCCCCTGACCAATAAAAACCTTGGATAGCAGACTAAATCCTTATTTTATTACTATCCATGTTAACATCAACTTGATTGGTTGATGATAATGGGAGGTGGTGGGGAGGGTAAAACAAAAGCCCTTACAGCACTTGCTGCATTGTTGTTGCAGAGATTACAGACTGAGCAGAAGAAAGAGGTAACATCGAGAAGTCTGTACATATCCATGTATGTGTGATGTGAGCACACACACACACACACACGAGCTCAGCCCCCCCCCCCCCCCCCCCCCCCAAAAAAAAAGCACACATACCCCCTCCTTAAGCATACAAAGACACAGTCTCTCTCTCTCTCACACACACACCATCTGAGACTAGCCCAATAAGGGAGACTACAAAATAAAAGCAAGAAAACAGAATCACGTTTGTGAATCTGCACATAAAAATGTACAACTGCCCACAAAAAAAATCAACAATAACAAGAGCAGCACAAATATCATACCTAAACAATATTCATATTAAAACTTACAGCAGGAAAAAATGCAAAGCAACGGCTCTATCGAAAAGTCTTGTGACCAACGTATAAATGGGTATCAAAGCAGACAATCAGACACAGAAAGTTCATTTGCTAAGACAGAACCACCTAAATTTGCGTAGTCTGGTAAACACGTGACAATGTGGTTTTCAAGCAACAGAAAAAAAAATGCAGTCTGTATTAGAACTGTGCAAATATCTTTAGGCACATGACTGGATTTAAATGTGTTTGTTAAACATGACAGATGGTGTACAGTGAAAAATATTTTCAGAATCAGATCTCCACTAAATATCAAAAAAGGTTTTAAAAAAAAAATACTGGCATACACAAAAATTATTTCAAATGTACCAAAATTTTGTGCCGAAGCGGGTGTGCCATTTATCAGATTCATAAAAATACAAGCTCAACTCAAAATGACCGAGTGAAATGTAGATATATATATACATTATATATCTATGCATGCATACAAAATGCTCTGTATGCAAACATGCACAAGCCTGAACACATGTATCCCCCCCCCCCCCCACTTCCAATTTATATGTATACTTTTCGCAGCACCAGCCTCTTTCACAACTAAAAATAAAACTGCAAAATGTGCGAAATGGTCAAGTACAATGACAGCCGAGGATAAAGTGCACAATTCAAAACATGGACCATTGGTTACCGATGTGCTGATGAGAATGGTCTTTTAATTTCATATAACCGAGCATCACACAAAACCACTGCATATGAATAATGTAAACCTTCATTCTGTCTATTTGTTTTGTCATCATAATAATATTAATGGAGACTTTATCGTTCATTCTCTGTGAGCTCTGAGTGCTTATGAAAGAAGCCAAGAAAATGAATATGAATGTTTTTGCATGAGAAATTTGATATGAATACCATAATAAGCAAACACACACATTCAGTTCCTGGGGGGAAAAAAAATCTTGACAATGGAAGCAAACAATAAGAAACACCTTTCACATTTTGTTAAGTCGTGATTGAAGCTCCACTGCAGACGAACAGTCACAACAAACGTGCGGGGACACAGTAATGTACAGGGAAGGTGTGAAGTGTAAGAGTGACATAAACTTAGAGTAACCCACAAGCTGCTGTATGTCAGTCAAGTTTCACTGTGGCGAGCTTTCTCCTGTTTGCACAGTTCTGTTCAATTGCCGCAGCCCAAGGAAACCCTGAGAAGTGCCGCTCTTCAGCCAAAACTAATAATAACAACAACTGTGTACTGTATCGGCACTTTACCCAATTTCTTGAACTGACTCAAAGCGCGGCAAGCTGAACCCAACATGCAGGCTCGCGTGAATCACACGCATTCTCTCACACACTGGACATGAACACATTACAATCGTGTGGTGTGAAAGGTCAGCTCAGCTACTTCAGTTTTGGAATTCAGATTTGACTTTATTTTCAAATTTTGTGGGCTGAACATTTCCAAAGCAGAGGGAGAGGAAGCCGGAGTACCCGGAGAGAACCCCGGACGACCGGCCCGAATGAACAATGGCACGTACGAGAAGAAAAAATTCTTCTCAAGTGCGACTCAAACCTGACCTCTCACACTGGTGGCCAAGTCTCTGAACCACTAGGCCACTAGTCAAGCATGAGTTAATATCGTCCAATAGCTTGACCAATCTGTTAGAGTCTGGTCAAAACTTATTACATTTACACCTGACATTTTCTTAGGCAGAAACTTCAATTTGTTTGACCAAAAAGATAGGAAACATGGCAAATGACTGAAAATTCCCCATCCTGTACAACAGCATTCCCCACTTTATAGCACCTGTGTTACTCTAATATTTATGTCACTCTTGGAAACAGTTATCACATTTAACACCATCCGACTCCGTGAAGAACCATCAAAAAGCTGAATTTACAGCTGTGTACGAAGAATATGTGCACCCTGCTGTGCCAGTCTTCCATGTAAGGATCTTGTACAGACGTTATATACATTACACTCAAACAAGTCATAATCTCTGTGAACAATGAATAAATACAGACTAAATCTGAGACGTGTTGTCAATGGTTACGCTATACACTCAGTACCAGATACGCGAGTCTGCATTCCAACAATACAGCAGCACCAGGAAAAAGAAATGAAGTATACAATATACAAATATGTTTGTGACGATGCTGGTCTTTCACACGTACAATCTTCGGCTATCCATCGCATGAAAATTGCCTCTACTAAGTTTACTGCTATTATGGCCACTTCCCTAAGCCCCCCTGCCCCCTTCGCTTTGCTTTTAAAAAAAATCTTTTAAATTATTATTTTACTTTTTTTCCCATCTTTTACTTCTTTTTTTTTTTTTTTTGCTGTACTGTCTACCTGTTCAGTGTTCCTTACAACTTTCAAAACTGAGGGTCACTTTGACCATCTCCGTCAAATTCAGAGGGCCGTTTTGAAAAATCAGTGAAGTACAGCCTCAAAATCTCTGCGTCAGATTCTGAAATCTCTACGTAAATGACGCACATATGGAACACTGCTGTTATGTCGTTATGTCCATGTGTCAGTCTTCCATGTCAGTATGTCTCTTTATATTGTCAGTCTACCGTGTCTTGATGTCTCTGTATTACTAGTTGACCATGTCATTGTGTCCTTGTACTGTAAGTCTGCCATACCACTATATCCTTGTTTTGTTTCTCAAGAGAAACCCAATCAGAAAATAACAGAATAATACAAATCTTCGGCTATCCTTTGCTGACACTTTGTGTGTACATGTAGAATAAAAAGAGCGGCAGGTTTCTTTTTTGTCATCATCAGGGTTTAGTATCTGTGGGAGTTATAATAGGACAAATGTCCTGACTAACTGTTAAAGTATAGGACATTATGTATATTGTCCCCTAAGGCATAGAAATGATAGATCATACATCTTCCTCAGTAAGAAAGTAATCAGACATTTTGAAAATGAGTCCATCTGTGATTGACGAAGCCCTGCATTATCTATTTATCGTGGATATTGTGGTAGTTATACACTACTATGCAAAACAACTCCTGATCCCCCAACCTGCCTCTCTCTCACACACACACACACACACGTTGCGTCTACATTGTAAAATTGCCCAAGTTCATGAACTAGGCAGTTTTGCCTGTTTCCGGAAGTTGTGTGCCGAATTCCTGAATCAGCGGACTGTTCAAAACCATTGCACCCTTGAGGCAATGCTTTGCTTAGTTCATGTATTTAGGCAAAGTCACTGCCTGTTTCACAAATTAGGCAATTTCACAATGTAGGCACCACACACACACACACACACACATCAAGATGATCAGATCTGCTGCATTACAAACCAGAGATTCGAAGACTTGTAGTGCGTGTCAAAGTACACGGTACACACATCAGAATCCACAATTACATGACTCACAAATCACAAGTCACCTCATTCATACCCCACAAAATCAATACATGACTCACAAATCACAAGTCACCTCATTCATACCCCACAAAATCAATACATGACTCACAAGTCACCTCATTCATACCCCACAAAATCAATACATGACTCACAAATCACAAGTCACCTCATTCATACCCCACAAAATCAATACATGACTCACAAATCACAAGTCACCTCATTCATACCCCACAAAATCAATACATGACTCACAAGTCACAAGTCACCTCATTCATACCCCACAAAATCAATACATGACTCACAAGTCACCTCATTCATACCCCACAAAATCAATACATGACTCACAAGTCACCTCATTCATACCCCACAAAATCAATACATGACTCACAAGTCACCTCATTCATACCCCACAAAATCAATACATGACTCACAAGTCACCTCATTCATACCCCACAAAATCAATACATGACTCACAAATCACAAGTCACCTCATTCATACCCCACAAAATCTACCTGTTCCTACAGAACTTCACTTACCTCAAACAGCCACACGTCTAGTGCATACAAACGCCAAAGCAAAATGTTTGAGTAATTGCATGAAATCTGTACTCCAAACATGGTTTTCGTTTCATTATCATCAGATAAAACAAGACACAGCGTAACGACACATAGCACATGGCTTCATATCCGTGAGTTCTTTAATTAGACAAAATGACCTGGCTGGCAATAAGGGTGTAGGGCATTTGTGTCTCGGATACTGTCCACTGCAGTGCATTAATGGTCGGAGATATGCCAACCTTTGTAAGAAAGTAATCAGACATTTCGAATATGGCCGATGTCCGACGCGAACATAAAATCCTGGTAACAGCCATCTTCATCATTCTGGTACAGACACTGGTGGAACATTTTTTAAAAACTAAGATTTGACTATGCATCTTACGCTGCCCCCCCCCCCCCCCCCCCAATATACACACACATTTACACAACCTCCCCTTAAAATGAAAACCTCTTCCTAAGCCCAAACCATTTTGCACTGATGTGTCTGCTTTTCAAACTATACATCATCATAAACTCATTGAAATTTACCAAACTGTTTTGTGTTGAAACATTTTTGACAGAGCATCTTCAAACCAAAGTGTTTTACAAAGTTACACCACAAGATGCACATTTACAGCTGCGGAATCGGCTTTCCTTTGCGTACACTGAAAATGTGACTTCCGGTCCAAGCTGCCACCATCCACGCCGTCCAAAACAAGACTGTCATTGTTGTTATTATTGTTGGCAATTCTGGATATGGTAGAACTCTTTTTTAGTGTTTTGTCTTCCACATCGCATTTGGAAGTGCTATCCTGGTCACGTGACATCAGTCTGTCATCGTACAGAGACAGCCGGGCGTTTTTCTTGCACGGCCTCACTGGTGTCTTGACGCGACGGCGGATTTTCTCGCTCGGATCCGAAAGCTCGTCCTTCGGCCTCAGCTGCATATTGGGAACTGATCTTCCAGCAATCGACACCACCCCCTCTGCAGAATAGGCTCTGTCAGAGAAGGCATCTCGTTTCTTCCTGCAAGAGTCCGTCGCCTCAGCTGTAGAAGAGGTGGAAAGCGATGGTCCGGACATCTCATGTTTTGATTTTGCTGACCTGTTGGCATCTGATTTCGATGCCCTGTTGGCATCCGATTTCGATGCCCTGTTCGTGTCTGACTTTGATGAAATTTTGAGAGGAGGTGGTGGTTTGAACAGCATGCAGTAGTTATGCCCCTTGAGAGACAGGGAGTTGGGACGGCGACGCTTACTGCTGGTGTCACCGCTGTCAGAATTGGACAAGTCTGTCTCCTGCCAGCAGGATTCAGAGTTGTGGTTCCTGTGAAGCTGCAGCAACTCGGACGTGCTCTTAGAGTAACCTCCCTGCAATCGACGGACTGGCTGCTTGCTGACTGTGGGGATGTGAAGTTTTGCGATGCCAACTTCCGCAAACCTCAGCCGATTTTCTGGATACCGGCGATCTGCGTCTCTGTGGTGCTCAGAATGTTCTGGGGCCTCATTATGATTATGCGTGTCATGACTCAGTCCGCTGCTGGCACGAGTGGTCTCCCCTGACATAGTTACCTCCCTTACTTCATCAGTACGAGTCCTTTCATCACTGGATGAGACGTTCCTCAGAGACAGGTTTGCGGGCCGTGTCACGGCCGAGCCGTTCTGCAGACGAACTTCAGTCTGTACTGGCTGAACATTAGACTGTGATGCTGCTGAACTGTGCACGCTGAGACGCTGTGCACCGTGACTGTGATCTGCCGATGTCTGTTCCTGGCGCAAATCGTCCACCTCCATGTCATCGGCACGAGAATAGTCGTGCCTGCGTCCACCACCAAAGAAACTGAAACTGCTGAGCCTCAGTCCCAGTTCCTTCGGTCTGATAAACCTGGAGAGTTTTTCGCGGAGTGACCGTTCCCCGCGATTGTAGCCGCGAAGCAAAGCTGTGTTGGCCACTTTCGGGCGCCCAGCAGGCACGTTGCCATGCACATGGTTCTGAACGTAAGGGATTGGTGGATTTCTATGGCTCAGCGCATCGTTCTGCACCAAAGAAGTTTCCAGTCCGTCGCCCACGAAATCCGGCGGGCTTTCGGAGGACGGATTGTCCGCTGGTGCGCTCTGGGTACTGAGAGAATCACGGCGATTGTTCGAGACGAGCGTGTTGCCAGACACTCTCAACTCTTCATCGCTGCGTTTGTGTGTATTCCTCTCGACTGTTGGGTTTCTCCCCTGCTGCGGTCTCAGCACCGTGCTGTTCCTCTCCTGGACCAAGTTGCTCGTCTTTGGGGGCAGGTTTGCACTGTCAACGGGAGTTGGCGGCAGCATTGTGTCCACGGTCGATCCGGACATACTGTGCTCTTGCAACCAACTCCGCTGAAGTTGTGACACAGACACTGATGATGACATGGACGTTTCTCCGTTTGGCACATGACCGTTGCTTAACAACGGGGTGGTGGTTTCGTCATTTTCTGGTGGACAAGCTGTGTGTGAAGGGGGTAAGTCCGTATTTGTAGTGTGCTGCGCTGAATCTGAGTGACCTTGACTATCTGCCTCTGATACGTTCGCTTTGTCAGCGGTGCTCGATGTCTCATTGATGTTCATCATGGCATTTAATGTTGGAGTCATGCCTGAAACAAAAGCAAATTTTTGAGCAATCTGGTGTGAACATAGTCATATAAATGATGACAGCCATGAAACATGTGTGCCTAGATGTTCATATGCACACACACACACACACACACTCACACCCTATGTATTATTCCCTCCTCCCAATACATGTATACCAGGGAGGAGCTAAGCGCCAATGCCAGTCTGTACGTACCTCTGTGCTTCCACTCCTGAGCCCACAAGTTGGGCAGATCAGCCATACGTTCTTCCACACACAAAGCCGTCAGCCTCGCTTCTGCGTCGCCGTCCCAGCATTCCTCAATCGTCTCCTTCAGCGATCGAACAGCCTGAAAATTTTAAGTTTTCAATGTTTATTTAATGTTTTCAGGTTATATTTGCCATGTATGTTTTGCGGGGGTGGTGGGAAGAGGTGTTACTGTTCATTGGGGAGGAGGTCTGTCAGTCATGTTTATAAGACCACTTGTACTTCACAGCCCATCACAGTGTGCGATACACACAAAACAAACAAGTCCAGAAAAGAGAATGCAAAAGGATGCGATGTAAGTCTTTTTCAAAGAATGCAACAATTCCAAAATAATACTAATATGTCATTCATTGACATCACTGTTTCTTGCATGTCAGCATGTTCGCCCATTCTCCACACCTGGTAAGGCACGTCTGCGCATGAGACCTGACGGTGTACCATCGGATGTTCTGCTTTTAACTCAAGAATACAAGCACTCCTACATTTTTATTGAGTGGTTACCTGGTTTGTTTCTTTCCACACTTCAGGGAATTTTGGTCGTCGCTTTCCTCTGACTACGATCATCTGCATCTCTTCAAACGTTGGGTTGGCACCCACTTCTGCATGGAATGGGGGCTTGTACTCTGGCACTGGGGCGCCTGCAGACGCACAACAAATGAAAGGTAAGACTGGGGGCTCGAAAACTTCCAGGAAAAAAGGTGAAAAACATCATTCACATCTATTTTATCTCTAACTGCGTAATTGTGTGTAGACTTGTTTACACTGCCTGTCTCGCCTTCATGCAAGTATAAATGTGAAGCATGGAAGTTAACAAAAAAAAACAACCCCAAAATAAAAATAAAAAACAGGTGAGGTTGCACTAACAGCAATGCACTCCCCTTGAAAGGGGGGGGGGGGATGGTGGCGTTAGCAGCAGGGATAAAAGATACATGCCAACTTTACATTTCCAGGAAAGTGCCGTGCAGAAATGTACCTTGATAAAGGTCGACACAACGCATGGCAATTTCCCACAGCACCAGGCCCATGGCGTACATGTCGATCTGTTTGAGTGAGGCCTCACAGTCACGTAGGTTGACGGCACCATCCAGCAGTTCGGGGGCCATGTAGCGCAAGGTTCCCACCTACAGACAGGTCATCATCGTCATAATAAATAAAATCATCCAAACTGGTGAAGTCTAGAAGAAAACAGTTTTTCGATGAAAGAAAAACAACTTGCTTGGCTCAATACTCTGAGGTGAATCAAACATGCCACACATGAATGATTCATGTGAATTTTCTCACTAAAAAAAAAAAAAACAGTGCCTGTGCTGTCAAACCTCTGCGGACAGACACAGAATTTTCCCTTGGCCAGTGGTAAGGTACTCACAGTCACATTCAAATCCGTTCCACATCAGTGTGAAAAAAAAGCAGGAAGGAAAAAACTTTAAAAAAAAAAAAAACCCATCAAATACACAAAACAACAAAAGTGCACTTTGGCATACTTGGACCAAAACAGGCAAGTGTTCCTGGACCAAAAGAAATGAGATTTTGCACCTGAGCACTTGGGTATTTTGAGCCAGCCCATGCATGCAATCTTTGGATACTTTCACCACAAAACAAAACGCAGTTCTAAATTTTCAAAACTGAAATAGCTGAGCTGACCCTTCATACCACATGACTGCATTGTGTCGATGTCCGATGCGTAAGAGAATGCATGTGATTCACATGATAATGTGTCCTGGGTTCAGCTCGCGGCACTTTGAGCCAAGAAATTGAGTTAAGTGCCTGTCGAATACCCATTATCGTTATTATTATTAATCTACTACTCACGTCAGTTAGTGACGTCTGCTCAGCAACTTCGGCGTGGCCTTTCTTAATCAGTTTGGACCCCATAGTTCCCACGGCAAAGCCAAGGTCAGCAAGCATACATGTCAAGTCTGTACAGACGAGAATATTCCGCGTATTGATGTCTCGATGGGCCAGGACAGGCTTGAACTGATCTGGAACAAACAGAGAAAAGAAGAACATTTATGAATGCTGGGAAATATATGAAAGAATGCGTGGAACGTGGCACTGTCATCAACACAGACCTCTATACTTTCATCCTCCTCTTAAACTTTAAAGATTGGAACCAAACACGTGGTCACTATGTCCAAGGAAAAGAGAAGGAAAAAAACAAAACAACTACTTACAAGTAGCTGAGGCTTCAAGATGAGATATTAACTTTTTTTTTAAAATAACAACAGCGTGCAAACAAGACCATACCTAAATTCTTTGCAAAAATTCACTCTGCTAAAATATCAAAATAAAATAAAAATAATAATAAAAATAATAAATCGACCAACATTGAAGAACTCACCCCGTTTCTGTATGTCTATTTGATTTTTACATGAAGTTTTTCTAAAAACATTCACTGACTAAAAAAAAAAAAAAAACAAGTTTACAAGCATCAAAGAACTTTCCCCATTTCTGTATGTCCAATGTCCATGTGATAACCATACTAAGGTCATCTAAAGACATTCATAAGCATCGAAGAACTCACCCCCTCTCTGTATATCAGTGTGCAGGTGTGACAGTCCCCTGGCTACAGAATGTGCCATTCGGACCATGGTTGCCCAGTCAAGCAGGTTGTTTTTCAGGTAACTACTCAGCGAACCATGTGGAGCGTATGACATAACGATCATCAGCTGTGGTGTCCCATCCTGCGTGATACGCTCGTCTGCCCCGAGGAACCTGACGAGAGCCTCATGTTCCATGAACGGGAGGCGGTAGAGGGAGCGTTCATTGTTGTAATATTCTCGATAGTGAGGGGAGTAGATCTTCACGGCGATGTCTTGTTCCTCGAGCTTGCCTTTCCACACCTGAGGAAGTGATAACACAATTACTCTGATCAGTGTTCATGATATGGTATGGTATGGTATGGTATGGAATGGTAGAATAATTCCTTGGCCCAAGTATCCATCTCTTTTGAGAACAAGGCGCCACAGGAACAGAGGGCAAAGCAGCGAAAGCCTGCTGCAGCTAAGCACTACTAGATGTGCAAACCTCCACCCTGCTATTCACTCTGGTACATGCAACAGTATTCTTACTTTCCCGGCCACCGGTCACAGCATATCTACTCTTCTTCAAAAGATGCATAAGGGATTTTTGGCATGCACACTGAACACTTGTGCGTGTGCGTGTATACAAGGGCGATACAGGCCAAAAGTATCGAGCCTGCACATGATTCTGGCAAGAAAAAATCCAATTCAATTCAATTCAATAAATCTTTATTATCCCTTACGGGAAATTAAGGTGTGATGATCATAAAAAAGACAGTACATTAAAATCACTCAAACAAAATATTCAATAAGCAAACCATACAAGAGTATAAAATTAGATATACCACATTAAATCCTATAAATATCCACCTTAAAATATTCCTTAAATATCACATCAGTACCATCACATCTAAGCTAAAAAAACAACAAAAAAAAACACCCACGCACGCACACACACACACAAATCCAACTAAAGTCCTGCCCACCAGGGATCCGAACCCGTGCCTCAGACCCTGACCTCTTTCTGCATTGGAAGGAAGACAAATAGCGACGACTGATGGGCAAATGAACAGATTACTGCACAACGTAAAATAGTACCGTATGAATTGTTACCCACCTCCGCATAACGTCCCTTGCTGACAATGTGACACAGTTTGAGGTCATCCATGTCAAACTCTGGCTTACTCGGCGGGGCCTCCACCTGGTGAAGAGACTCCACGGATGGCTGTTTGGGGCGCGTGCACATGCGGTAGCCGAAGTATGCCACGATAATGACGAGAGCCACAGAGAAGACGGAGACAAGGGAGATAACCACTGTCTTGATCTTGTAGCTGTTGTCATGCTGCTGTGTACGGGCTGTAAAACACACACACACACACACATATTCATTAAGCCTTTCACTGGGCACAGATGTGGAATTGCCAGCACCAGAGGTTTTTACTTAGCAGACCAAAAAAAGAAAAAATTTCTAGATCCTTTCACACTCATGGAAACCACATGAAAGTTATGTCATCAAGTGAATCTACATATTCAACATCTGAAACAGATTCTAACACTCGCCCAGTTGCCTCTTCCACTGAAAGTCACTGTCGTCTGTTGCTGCCACTATGCACTGCACCGAAACAACCGCATGGAATATGGGCAGGGTCCATACAGGTTCACTGTCTCAAAAATTCATGACTTTTCCATGACTTTTTCAGGCCAACTCTCCTGTTTTCCATGACAACTTCCTCGCCCTCTTTCACACTGACACACGCGAGGGTAGAATTATGAGCTTATCCAGAGACATAAGTCTTATGTATGTCTCTGGCTTATCCAAGTTATCACAGTCAGCAAGACCAATGTTCAGAGTTAGTCATTAGCCTTATGGAAAGGCAGTTTGTTGGTATTTTTGGCAATCAGTCCTGTGAATAATCACCAAGCTGAACGTTTCACTGTCCGGCTCAAAATAGCTTCCATAAAATTCCGATATTCCATGACTTTTCATGACTTTCCAGGCCTAGAAAAGCTATTTCCAAATTCCATGACTTTTCCAGGATTCCATGATCTGTATGGACCCTGTATGGGGGGCCTCCCATTTTACACACGGAGTGAAATCCCCCAAAACTTCATACGATCTGGTTACCTCGGTGGTACTGTATACATGGAGGGGAATTCCCAAGCTGTGTGTTCATGTGCATTCTGTCACCAAAAGCACATGCTTCTGTTCACTAAAATTGCTTCAAGCAAACGACCAAATATTGTCACCAGGCACTGGCATGTACATGCAGTCGGTCGATTCAGTGGATGGGCACTAAATGGGTTAAAGGTCTGTACATGCAGTCAGTCGATGGGCACTAAATGGGTTAAAGGTCTGTGTACCAACACACCTAAGCTCACAGATTATTTTGGTGGTGTTTAAGAAACCCACCTACATCATGCCATCACATATCACGCACAGCAGGTAAGGGGGGTGGGGAGAGGGGAGGGGAACGGACAAACCAACAGCAAGACTGTTGAGATGAACAAAATATACATGTATAATGTATATAATTTCATGTATAACTTTACAACAACAAAAAAAGAACAAGATGGCCACTGACCAGCCCAATATGTTGTTTCCATTTAATCACCTGCTGTCGTCACGGTCGTTCTTTTGTAATGCCATGTATTCGGGAGGACCCACACACACACACACACACACACACACACACACACACACACTACACTCTCTCTCTCTCTCTCTCTCTCTCTGAATGGAAACAACTGACCGGGCTTGTCAGACCAATCTTGGTTTTGGAAGAGAGACGTCAAGTTGTTTTCTTTGAAATCTATGACGTTTTCCTGATTGGGATGACGCATAATACATTTGACGTAATAACTTTGACTCGGATACAATTCTTGCAATGAAAGCAGCCCCATGAAAATTGAAGTGTTGCTGCTGCGCAGTGTAAAGATCGAATTTATACCGGCTCAATGTGTTTAACAGACAAGTCTGCGCGGCGAACGTTTTTTCACTATGTGTTATGTCTGCTGCGCGCGCGCGCACACAGACACACACAGACATACGCGCGCGCGCACGCACGCACGCACGCACGCAGACTTGCGCGAGCCGCGTTTGTGCATGTGCTCCATTGAGACCTATGTGGTGTTCTCTCACTCTACTATGCTATTGAGTGAGAGTCAGTGGGAAAAACAAAGCTCACTACATCAATGAAACTCCCGCTTTCCCCGTCTACAAATAGAGAACTTCCGAAAAGTGACGACACACCCCCACGTCAATCAAACATGACGTCGGCAAACTGACGCTGATACAGTTTTGCGTCAGTGCGCGTGTGCCTTTTCTGCGATGTTTGTGAGGCGTGTGGCTTGTGTAAAGGAAATGTGCTTCGAGTACAAATTTTCGAGTCAACTGACGACAACGGCTGCAGTAAATTTTTCTAATTTTTTTTGTATATTTTTTATGGCACCCCAGGCTCATTATCTATGTATAGTAGGAGCGATTTTGAGATCTAAAGTGTGTTCACCAGCACTTTCATCAGGTACGGCTTACGCCAAAAGTATAAAAGCGACAACCTCCAAAATTCACTCAGTTGAGAGTCCGTATTCATGCTATCTATGTCCCAAAAATGGAGTGGTTTAAGTAAATATTACGCCTTTAAACGCCAGAAAGCCACTTTTTTGGAAAAGGGCGATAACTCGCAAATCATGTGTGCAATCGTACCTGGATCGGACCTTCTATTCAACAATCTTGATTCATTTAGAAACCCCAAATTTGAAATCGATCGGTTCAGTATTTTCGGAGAAATAGGCATCTGAACTGGGTTCACATGCAATGTCAACTCAGGCTCGGTTTACATGAAAACTATAAGAGCGACCATTTTCTAGTAGTAACTCTGTTCAGAGTCCGTATTCAAGCTATCTACTGCCAAAAAATTGAGTGATTTAAATAAATATTACGCCTGTACACGAAAGACAACCAACTTGTCTCAAAAGGGCGATAACTCCCAAATCACGTAAGCAATCATCACACGCTTGAATCGTCTAATGTAACATTTTGATATATTTGGATACCCCAAATTTGAAGCCATTCGGTTGAGTATTTTCCAAGAAACGGGCCTGGACACAATTCACACACACACAGCCGCACATCCGCACAGCCGCACACACATCCGCACAGACGGCATTCACTGAGGAGGAGAAGTGCGTTCAGAACATCATACGCGTCAGCATCGGAGACGCACGCTTCTTACGTCATTGTCAGAGTTACACTTGCAAAATCGTCTCTGCGGGAGATTGGCAGTGACGTGCGTTTTGTACCACAGATGCTTGCCTATGAACGTGGAAATTTTAGCCCGTCCTATTATGTTGTTTCCATTACTATGGAAACAACATAAAACAAGATGGCCACTGACCAGCCCAATATGTTGTTTCCATTTAATCACCTGCTGTCGTCACGGTCGTTCTTTTGTAATGCCATGTATTCGGGAGGACACACACACACACACACACACACACACACACACACACACACACACACACACACACACACACACACACACACACACACACTCTCTCTCTCTCTCTCTCTCTGAATGGAAACAACTGACCGGGCTTGTCAGACCAATCTTGGTTTTGGAAGAGAGACGTCAAGTTGTTTTCTTTGAAATCTATGACGTTTTCCTCATTGGGATGACGCATAATACATTTGACGTAATAACTTTGACTCGGATACAATTCTTGCAATGAAAGCAGCCCCATGAAAATTGAAGTGTTGCTGCTGCGCAGTGTAAAGATCGAATTTATACCGGCTCAATGTGTTTAACAGACAAGTCTGCGCGGCGAACGTTTTTTTCACTATGTGTTATGTCTGCTGCGCGCGCGCGCACACAGACACACACAGACATACGCGCGCGCGCACGCACGCACGCGCGCACACACGCACGCACGCACGCACGCAGACTTGCGCGAGCCGCGTTTGTGCATGTGCTCCATTGAGACCTATGTGGTGTTCTCTCACTCTACTATGCTATTGAGTGAGAGTCAGTGGGAAAAAACAAAGCTCACTACATCAATGAAACTCCCGCTTTCCCCGTCTACAAATAGAGAACTTCCGAAAAGTGACGACACACCCCCACGTCAATCAAACATGACGTCGGCAAACTGACGCTGATACAGTTTTGCGTCAGTGCGCGTGTGCCTTTTCTGCGATGTTTGTGAGGCGTGTGGCTTGTGTAAAGGAAATGTGCTTCGAGTACAAATTTTCGAGTCAACTGACGACAACGGCTGCAGTGAATTTTTCTAATTTTTTTGTATATTTTTTATGGCACCCCAGGCTCATTATCTATGTATAGTAGGAGCGATTTTGAGATCTAAAGTGTGTTCACCAGCACTTTCATCAGGTACGGCTTACGCCAAAAGTATAAAAGCGACAACCTCCAAAATTCACTTAGTTGAGAGTCCGTATTCATGCTATCTATATCCAAACAATGGAGTGGTTTAGGTAAATATTACGCCTTTAAACGCCAGAAAGCCACTTTTTTCTGAAAAGGGCGATAACTCGCAAATCATGTGTGCAATCGTACCTGGATCGAGCCTTCTATTCAACAATCTTGATTCATTTAGAAACCCCAAATTTGAAATCGATCGGTTCAGTATTTTCGGGGAAATAGGCATCTGAACTGGGTTCACATGCAATGTCAACTCAGGCTCGGTTTACATGAAAACTATAAGAGCGACCATTTTCTAGTAGTGACTCTGTTCAGAGTCCGTATTCAAGCTATCTACTGCCAAAAAATTGAGTGATTTAAATAAATATTACGCCTGTACACGAAAGACAACCAACTTGTCTCAAAAGGGCGATAACTCCCAAATCACGTAAGCAATCATCACACGCTTGAATCGTCTAATGTAACATTTTGATATATTTGGATACCCCAAATTTGAAGCCATTCGGTTGAGTATTTTCCAAGAAACGGGCCTGGACACAATTCACACACACACAGCCGCACAGCCGCACAGCCGCACACACATCCGCACAGACGGCATTCACTGAGGAGGAGAAGTGCGTTCAGAACATCATACGCGTCAGCATCGGAGACGCACACTTCTTACGTCATTGTCAGAGTTACACTTGCAAAATCGTCTCTGCGGGAGATCGGCAGTGACGTGCGTTTGTACCACAGATGCTTGCCTATGAACGTGGAAATTTTAGCCCGTCCTATTATGTTGTTTCCATTACTATGGAAACAACATAAAAAGGGGATTCTAAAATGTGACAGTTCATCCACCACCCCCTTGCCCCCCCCCCCCCCCTTCTATCCTCACCCCCCCCCCCCCCCCCCCCCCATCTTGCCTAGCCTGCTACCGCACAACACTTACACTCACTGGGCACATAAGGCGTGGTGGTATGGTCGGCAGGGTTGTAGCCATCTGTGAAGTTAACGTTGCACATGTCACCAGAACAGCAGCAGAAATGAGAGTTGTTTTTCGGCTCCATACTGGACACGCACGTTCCCGACATGCACTGGTCTGGCTCGCCGATCCAGCAGCCTACAAATAAAAATGAAAATAGAATTAGGAATACAGTATGTATACATGTATTTTATTTTCGTTGTTGTTGTTGGGTTTGTTCACATACATTGATCTAGCTCACCGATCCAGCATCCTACAAATAACACAGAAAAAATTGAGAAAGAAATACAATTTTGAAAAACATGTTCCCCTCAAAATTAAAGGTTTCTTTTAAAACATACATGCACTGTCGCAAACACGCACACACATACACGCGCACGTGCACTAACACACACACCTTGCAGGATTTCACTTGAAACACTCACTCACTCACACACACACACACATTTTTATGGCATCTCTTTACAAGACAGTACAGTAACTCTGACGTTTAGCCAGCCGTCAACGTTTTCTGTTTCCTTGTAACCCTGGTTTAACGGCAGCCTGTGTGTGTGTGCGCGCGCGCGCGTGTAAAATGTGTGTCTGCTTGCGTGCAGGTGTGTGTGTGTGTGCGCGCGTGCCTGGTCCCAAGCCTTGAGTGCGCTTGTCTGTGTGCCCAGGCACACACAACCTGCCGTTGAGATGCAGGCATTGCAAGCAGCAGTGATGTTCCGTTAACAGTTGGCCATGCACGAAAATTACTCCTTTCCCCCCCCCCCCCCTCCCTTATATTCCGGTGCAATCGAAAAAGAGCGGCATGCAGGCGATGTGTATCTTTTGGGCAGCCACCAACAAACCTGATGCAACGCACTCTCAGTGTGTAGCTGTACAAACCAGCAGGCTTCCAAACACCAAAACACCTTCTGAATCTCTACTCACAGTCTTACATGTGGCTCCATGTTGTTTTGTTTTTGCTTTTCTAGTTCAGGAGAAAATCTGTTCCAACCTGGACAATTTTCTGGACAAGCACTGGCGAAGTTCTGACTGATCTAATCTGATCGCATGAGTGATCCAAAACTATTTCAGTGGTAGCGCACATGCTCCTTAATTCAGTTTGTTCAAAGTGCCCCCCCCCCCCCCCCCCCCCGGCATACACACACACTTCCCTCTGTCTGCTGTTCTTTTAAAGTGTTTTGTACAGCTCAGTATATCCTTCCTCCTCATACCGCATGCGAGTGGGCAAAATGGCTACACATTAAACAAATTATGTCTCCACTGAGTCTCTGCTGTTTTTCTCTGCACAATTAACTGATTCCATGAAGAACTGCTGCTCTATGTAAATGAATATTAGATTGGTTTGAAATGTCAGTCTAACCCTCATCAAGGCCCCCCCCCCCCCCTTTTTTTACACCTACCTTTCAACACCCCCCCCCCCCACCACCACCACCACCACAACCACCATCTGCCCACACACATCCCTCCAAAAATACGTCTCCCACCACAAACATGTTGCCTTCTTACCGGGAGTATCAAGTTCTTCATGGGAAACTGAGATGCGGGGATTTTTTGTTTTGTTTTTTTAAGGTGGTGGTGGTTGTGGGCAAATCCCAAAATGAGAATATGAGCAATCGCAATCAGATAACTTTGCCATTTCCCATTTCCTTTCCAAAAATGGAACAGCGCTGCAGACATCAGTGCTGGTTAGAAACAGTGACACACGCGGAAGTCTACAGGTCTACCTCATGATAAACTGCAAACCGTGACACAGGTCTAGTCAAACGCACTCACTCTATATGCCATAGGGAAACCATGCTGGTTGGTTGTGGTCAGTGTGGGAATGCCCTTTATCTGGGTAGCCTAACCTGCTTGAATCCTACAGAAAAAAAAAAAAACCCTGGTGGCACACTGAGGGGTTTTGTAAGGAGAAGCCCATCCCTGTTCCGGCCGGGTCCGTTCAGTTGCTTCGGAAGCGACGGACCCGGAACAGGGATGGGAGAAGCCTCACCATATTATATGAGCTGTCCACCCCTATCATTGTGAAAGAGGCCTGGACAGAACTGGTGCCATCTTACGGTGTGCTTCCAAGTAAATGTGAAACCGAGGCTGACCCGTATAAGGCAACCCGTTTATGGGGGAACAAATTTCCCACAATCCTTTTTGCATATCCAGTTTCAGCCCCTGAAAGCCGCCTCTGCCATAAACAAGGTAGGGGTGGTATCACTCTCATCAGGACAGGAGGGAAAAAATCTGACTAAATCCACACAGCAAGGTCTTTTTGATTACACGCTGGCCCCTCCCCTCCCCAATCCCGCTTGGACTGTGGTGCCATTGTACTTCCCGCCAGTTCAAGGGAGATAAGCTGGCATTGCAGCGGGAGATAACTCTGAATGCAACACATCTTTCGACAGTCCTGTCGCCCGAGTCACCGAGCGTATCAGGCCGTGCTATTAGTGGAGAAAAAAAATCCTGCCCAGATGAAGGAGGCAGATTTGAATAATATTTTTCTTCCATTGCACCCTCTGGCTATCGGTTAATCAGTGCTGAATGTTTTTTTCTGCTTCGCACAAAGGGCGCTATTGAGACGGAAAGTTATCGCTCAGCGTAAACAGCATCGTGGAAATCTGTTGGTCTGCCCTGCGCGTGAAGTCGAGCCAGCGTACAGCAGGGATATGAGTTAGAAATGCACGCAGCAGAGGCAGTGCAGAAATAAACACGGTGTCATGTTTTCTGTACACCATGTTCAAGGGAGTGCTTTAAAATACATTTAAACGCGCCAACAAGAGTTGGAACATGTGTGAGTGTATATATACATATAGTCTGTTTTAGTGATATTTAGAACTGTGTCTACCAACGTCTACTACTACTACTACTGATCCAGTGTGCATGTTAAAGATACACTGTACAATCCATCTGTTGAAGAAAGCAGTTCTGGCTCTACCCGCTTTCAAACTAATAACTGGGAGAGATTTTCCTCTCTAAGCTCACACACACACTCACACACACACACACACACACACACACACCGGGGGTCAGTCCTATGTTCCCGTAGGTCTAAGTTCCTGTAGATGTAGGTACCCACAGGTTTATGTTCACCATAGGTCTACATTCCTGTAGGTCTATGTTTCTGCAGATTTAAGTTCCCACAGGTTTATATTCCTCATAGGTCTATGTTTCCACAGGACTATGTTCCCATAGGTCTAAGTTCTCACAGGTCTATGTTCCTATAGGTCTATGTTCCTTCAATATGTCATTACTGTACATGGTTAGAGTTGAGGGTTAGGATAAATCTTGTTGTAGGAACACAGAACTATGGGAACATAGAACACAGACATGATCTCTCTCTCTCTCTCACACACACACACACACACACACACACACATGAAAGCCGCTGAAATGATGCATTTTGTGTTCTTCAGAGTGATCACTGATACTGATCACACGGTGCTGAGTCCGGTCCCCCCCCCCCTCCCCCCCCCAAGGCAAAGCATTCCTATAAACCTCAGTCAATCCAAACCCATATCAAAGCTGCGCAGAAATAGTTAAGTAGAACACAACACGTGCGTCTGCAGCTTCAAATCGTAAATTCCACCACTTGTCAGTGTAAACCCTACACTGAAGTGTCGTTTCCAGCAAAACACACAGAAGCCCTGTTAGCACAGCAATAAATTTTCACCCTGTTGTCACAAAAATCATTTCACAGCAAGGGATCGTGACAAATTCAATCCAACTGGTTGTAAACCATCCTGATGCACTTCGTGTAACTGTAAATGATGCTACAGTGAATAAGATTTTTTGTTTTGTTTTGTTTCACTGAATTTCCATAATTTCAATTCGAGAACAGTATTTGAGTGTGCACTTCAAAGTGTATGAAAATATCTCGTGTGTATGTGTGTGTGTCTGCCTCTGTGTGTGTGTGTGTGTGTGTGTGAGAGAGAGAGAGAGAGAGAGAGAGAGAGAGAGCCAGAGAGAGACCTGCCAAAACTTGAAACCCTCTGCTCTGAAATCAGTGAAAACTGAAGTTTTTTCACATAATTTGCAGTTTGAAACTGCACACACGTACAGTACGCACGTGTGTGCCACGGTGTGTGTGTGAGACAGAGAGCGAGCTAACAAAAGAAATATATTCTACCTCTATACAAGTACAGTACGTATTAATAAGTCTCATGCTAAACTCCAAAGTCCCCTCTCAAGCAACACTTCAGGCAAAAACACGCTGGTTATGTTCAGTTCTCGAGCCAAACTGATTTCAAAGTCCAGCTGCTCTGTGAAAGAGGAGAAGCAGACGTGGCGAGTCACGTGACCCTTGCCTAACCCAAAAGTAAACGCTGGAAATGCTGATACATATCTAATGTGCCACACACTTCCTGACGACATCATGACGTAATCCCATTACAGATCACGTGTATACAATTTAGCAAAGAGACTGCTCCTTGTACTGGCTGAAAAAATAGAATGGTGTGTGTGTGTGTGTGTGTGTACACCGTTCTACAGGCACTTCAGCCGGCTGCGGGACAGGCACTTCGCGACATCTCAACAGCATCTTACTTTCTATCTTTTCTACAAAGGTTTGGTTCTGAATACTGCTGTTTGAGACTAGTTCGTTGACTGGCCGACGGTACGGGGTTCGATGTCCTTTTCCTCCACATACAGGAAATATCAAAGACGGGGATATGGAAAAGCCAGCACAATTTCTGGCCCTCCGACCCGGCCTGGCAGCCGTAATTCGACCCCACGACCCACGCACAGATAGCCTAATGTTCCACCAGTTTGATAATAAAATTTAAACTGCAGTCAATGAGCACACACACACATTAGCCATTGTGTCTCCTCCAAACACTTGTGAGTTTCTCAAGCTAAGATGTGCCACTTTAAGTTGTGAATAATGCACAGAATGGAGGCGCGTGTGTGCGTGAAGACGAATGCCTGGGTAATGGCGAGCGAGTCAGATCAATAGAAGCGGCTCACTGTTTCACTGTCTTCCCGGTACCAGCTGTAGACAGCCTGTCTGACGCCATGGCCGTCACAAGTCTCACTTTACTAATACCACAGGGTCCAACAGTTTGTCTCTCTTCTCTTCCGAGACCAACCACCACTGAACTAGAGAAGCAAAGCCTCCTTGGCTCACTTGTGAGATGGGTCAAGGTCATTCAAAAGAGTATGTTTGTAAAGCTATATCACTGTCTATCCTGAAGTAAGATGTCTCTTGTGTTCATAGTTCCTAAGAAAAATGCAAATGGCAACATAACAGTTTTCCAAGGACAGCGTGTATCACCTTGACTTTGGGTCAAGGTCATTCAAATGAGAGCTGGAAGTGAAGAGCTTATCAATGACCACGTTTGATAGCTCTAGTTTTCGCAGCTTCTGTACAAATGGTAATGTAAAATTTCACAACAGACAGCTGTATTGACCTTGACCTTGAGTCAAGGTCATTCAAAAGGCTATATCTGCATAGGCCTCATTGCTGCCTATCATTGTGCCTTGTTTGGTGCCTCTGCTTTTTGTTGTTTCCAAGAAAATGCTAACGTGACGGTCTCCGCAAAACATTTTAAGTGGCCTTGACCATGACTCAAGAAAATTGAATACAAGTATGCCAGTGCAGGTTTTGTCAATGTCTATCATCGTGCAAAGTTTGATGCTTCTGGTATCCCTAGATTTTGAGAAAATGGCAGTTGTAAATTTCCAGTGAGACAGATTTAGTGACCTTGACCTTCAGTCAAGGTCATTCAAACGGTATGTCTTGGAAGGTCTTACTGTTGTCTATCAGCAAGCCAGGTTTGGTGCTTCTGCCATTTATTGTTTCTGAGAAAATGCCAATGTTAAGGTTTTGGAAGCATTTCCGCAAACAGCTTGTATGGCCTTGACCTTGACTCAAAGTCACTGAATACAGGTATGTCAGTAAAGTTTTTGTCAATGTCTATCATCATGCAAAGTTTGATGTCTCTGGCTTTTCTAGAATCTGAGAAAATGCCAATGTAAAATTTCCAAACAGACAGCTTTGGTGACCTTGAACTTGGATCAAGGTCAGTCAATGTGGCATGTTTTGAAAGGTCTTAAGGCGCGTCTTAACTATAGCGATCAACCCCGAAGACCGAACAAAAAACGCTTCGCCCGAAACATTTTGGGGCCTCGCGAAGCGATTTTGGGCTGTTTGGGCTTCGCTCAACATGTTATGCGAACATTCGCGATCAACCCCGAATGATTTCGCCAGACGCTATCTGATTGGCTGGTCCAGATTCGCCAGCTATCTGATTTCAAGATGGCGGAGGGTCGCGCTCGCACATGGCCGGTGTCGGTTCAAAGTTACAAGCATTAATATTTCGGCAATGAAGAAGTTTCTTGGTGCTGCTGGAATACATTGATTAGTAAGGATAGTGTACATTTGACTTAAAATGTTACAGGTGAAGTAAGAATGCGAAATATCTGTAATTACAGCGTTTTTGCTTCGCATGCTAACGCCGTCTGCTCGCGTGGAGGCTCAGTCGCCGCGTGGTCACATGAGTACCGAGTCAACGTTCTAGTCGCTGATATTTCAGGCATCTATAACTTTCATGGCTCACTTGCGTCACTCTGATGACTGAGGTAGTGTAGAATTTTGATTTTGTTTGCTAAAATTGATGCAAAACCGCGACATTGTTGTTGGTATGACGTTTTTCTTCCGCCGTGTGCTGGTGACCGTCTGCTACGCCGGTGTACCGGCTCGTAACTGTCTGTCGGTTCAGTGGTTTCGTTGGTGATTATTTCGGTTTTTAATGCAATTCATGGTGCAGTTGGGTCACATTGATTAGTTCAGATAGTGCCCTTTTGAGTGCGTCAAGCCATGTTGTCGTGTAACCCCTTGATTTCCCTCAACAGCTACAGTTGCTACGAGACGCACTTCACTGGTAAGCTCACAATCGGCGCCATTGCTATTTTCCTTCGGTCACATGTCACGACTGAATGCTTGACGCCTAGTTAGTACGTGGAGGCCACGCCGAATGAAGCCGAAGAAGTTCGGTTGTCATCGCCGAGGACTTCTTCGGCTATAGTTAAGACGCGCCTTTACGGCTGTCTATCAGCACGCCAAGTTAGGTGCCTCTGCTGTTCATTGCTTCTGAGAAAATGCCAATGTTAAGGTTTTGGAAGGTTTCCGCTAAAGAGCTCTTATGGCCTTGACCTTGACTCAAAGTCACTGGCTACAGGTATGTCAGTAAAGGTGTTGTCAATGTCTATCATCATGCAAAGTTTGATGTCTCTACCTTTTCTAGATTCTGAGAAAATGCCAATGAAAACTAGCAAACAGACAGCTTTAATGGCCTTGACCTTGGGTCAAGGTCAATCAATATGGTATGTTTTGAAAGTTCTCGTGGCTGTCTATCAGCAGGCCAAGTTTGGTGCCTCTGCTCTTTGTAGATTCTGAGAAAAGGCCAATGTTAAGGTTTACTGCGGACACACAGACAGACACACAGACAGACACACAGACAGACACACAGACAGACACACAGACAGACGACGGAGGGCTATTACATAGACTCACTTTGTTACACAAGTGAGCCAAAAATAGTTTCTCTGTATCAGTAAAAGTGGCCAGTCAATTTTTTTTTTAATTTAAAAAGAGAGATGATGTTGACGATGCTGTTGATGATGAGAATAACGATTTCTTTTTAAAAAGAGTTTCCTTATTTCTGCTTCAGCAGTGCAAAGGGTGTGAACGTTGTTTTCTCAATGTACAATAAACAGACAACTGGACACATATTTTCCTGTTTTACAATTACCTCTGAGTGTGTGCGCGCGCATGTGCATGTGTGTGTATGTTTGCAGTACTGTAATAAATGTGACCCTCCACCATGAAATGAGTCGTCTTGTAACATGAACAAACAACACAAGAAGACTCATTTCGTGGTGGAGGGTCACGTATACTTGTAAAATTGAAGATCTTACTAGTAAGGTAACGAGAGTAATGAGTAACGATGAAATGCTTATTGTGTAGGCATCTTCGCTACACTCTACCAGAGAGACAGACGGACAGAGAGATAGACAGATTTCTATCTGTTACACATATGGCTGATGTTCCACAAAGACCTGGAGTAAGAAATGCTGTCTGTATCAGACTATTACAAGTAGCACACCGGTGACGCGGCTAAGCCGCGAATCTGACCGGCTGTCGATCGCAGTGACTGTTTTAGGCCGGAAAAGCGCGACACGCATGCGGTGATGTGCAAGAATGCTGCCAGGAAAGCTATGAACTGAAATGAATTTGATCATATTGTTATATGCACATATCAGTAAGACTTTCATCTTCCCACCCAAAGCGATTTTATATCGAAAATTTTATTCATGTCAGGACGCGAGTCATATTTGTTCGACTGCAATGAGACTCGGGAGTTATTTTGCAGTTTAACACGAAGCTGACAAAAAATACCACGTTAATTCCAGTAGTTTCAAAACAGACACGTATCCGTGATGTCTTTGTGACTTGCATGCCAATTGTTGTGACGTAGGATGCTTTAGTGTTTTCGCAATTTAAAAAAATGTCAGAGCAGTGCGAAATCCTCGGCTAAGAACCGGCCAACCGTCTGTTTGCCGGATACAGGCTGGTTCTTAGCCGGGGCGAGTGCTGGTTCATAGCCACAAAATATTCACTGCCAATTTTCTTTCTCGAACTGCGCGCGATCTAAGCCACAAATTGCACTAATTTTCTAGGTGTGGCCGCAAGACATATTATAAAACTGGGACGTTTTCATAAACGTGACTTTCCTTTCTGTAATTTTATATTATCGCGAATGAAAGTGAATTTTCTACAGAAAACGAGACTAAATTGCTTCCAACGTGAGTGTACGCGCAAGTAGCACCACAAAAACCACTTACGAGTTGAACAGACCTTCTGCGACAAGACAGGCCAACCTCAGATCGAGACAAGCTTTCACAAGTACAGCGCAGATGATTTTCTGAGAGAAGTCGCGTGCGGCCAAGCAACGCTAGCGCTCAACGCCGCAAGCCGGTCAGAATCGGGATAGCCGCGTCACCGGTGTGAGTAGTGTTCACCACCAGCTACAGAAACAGAGACACAGGCAGGCACGCGCGCGCGCACACACACACACACACACACAAGTGTATGTGTGTGTGTTGTCACAGACACTTTTCATGTCCCATAAAGGCACAGAATGAGAAATGCTGTATTGCAAGTAGCCCTCACCACACTCTACAATAAGGGAGAGAGAATCAAGAATACTTTATTTTTCAACGGTAGAGGTAATGAAGGTAAAACAGCCAATTTTGAACCTGCCGTAGCAAATTCTAGTAGTATCTATTCTAGTAATGTCCATCTAAATCAAACACACACACACACACACACACACACACACACACACACACACACACACACACACAGAGTCCCATGTACAGCAACAGGAACAAAACAGAAATAGCAATGCATCCATAGTTAAAAGACACTACACACTAATAAAGAACATTTAAACAGCGTGAAGAACATACCAATTATGTCAACACATGTAGGAATGGGCGAAAATAAACTGTGGGGCGATTAAACATGTGTGACATAAGATATTTGAAGAAGAGCTGTTTGAAGGTTGGGACAGAGCATGCGTGTTTAACATGCACTGGAAGACCATTCCATAAGAGAGACACACAGAGAGAGAGACAGACAGACAGATTTTTATCTGTTCCAGACGCTACTCGATTTCCATGACACGAAATGGAAATAGAAATGAGGGTTGAAATGTTCAAAAGTATTTCCTTGTATGAAATCAATGAATACTGATGGCACACTGCAATTTGAACTGACAGCAGAACCCTTTGAAAGAAAGGCCAGAGACTGAGAAAGGAAAAAAGCAACAAGAATGATACGAACGCAATCATCCTCATGTTTCCAAGAACCTCATCTCTCATTTCCACAGAATAACTGTAAGTGCCAGACAGCATAAAAAACAAACACACAAGAAACACAAAACTGGTTAAAAAAAAGACAACCATGATCTGGGAGTGCTTTGTTTATTAATTGTGCCGTGTGGTTGACGTCAAGTATGTCTGGAGTCTGTGACATTCTGTTTTTCATCCACTCTCCGCAATCACTTGCATAATGGCTTTTATATAATGGTCTGAACAGCACGGCGCAAATGGCAATTTGTGTTCTGCAACAACTGTGCTCGTGGGTGTGCCGGCGAGCCGGGGTGGTCGAATGGTAGAGCGTTGGACTTCTAATGCTCGGGTGATGAGTTCGATCCCGGCTGGGGCCAAATATTTGTGCTGGCTTTTTCATCGTTGCCCCGTCTTTGATATCACCCTATGTGGTGGAAAAGGACGTTAAACTCCCAAACACCCACCCACCCTCGTGGGTGTGCCTGTACTCTTAAAATAGCCTTCTAAAAGTGAACACGCTTACACGATTACAAGGCTTCAAAGAAGCTAACTTAAATTCAGCTGTGCTGATAAGTGTGTCTGTATGCTCGAAATACAATCTATCTTACAGAATAGCAGAGTTCTGAATGCAATACACTGCAGGATATGCAAGCGAAAAATCAAATTGTTCTACTCAGCGGTTGCCTGCAACACTGGCCAACTCCTTGATATTCTTGTCACCTAAAGCCTCCTGTTGGCTCAGTGCCACAGGAAGCTCAGTGCCAGTCTGTAAGATGCTGTCACTGTGCAGGTGCCTATGGGTACAACATTAGACACTGCCAAAGAGCTCATCACAATTTGTGGGGACAGAATCATCGAAAGACGGGAATGCAATAAACTGAGTTTTGTTGACTGAGTGCTGGCCTGCCTCCCGATGAAAACTATACTTTACGACCTCCTCGCGAAAATTGACTATTTTGTTCATTTTGAGGTTGTAGCCCCTGGGATGACCTCTTGGTAAACGACTACCTCAAGATTGTTTTCATTGTGAGGTCGTGGACTCTGGGATGATCTCATGATTAAATCTTTGTACATGTATTATAAACTGGCTTCGAAAGATGACTGTACTTGTTAACAAGAAATCTTGGAGCAGTTATAGCTCTCTCTCTCTCTCTCTCTCTCTCTCGCACGCACACGCACGCACGCACGCACACACACACACACACACACACACACACTTGTTTCACCAGCAAGTTGTGAAGATGCTTGATTAAACAGAAACGTGGGTTGCAAAGCACTGTGGATAAGACAAGTGTGAAGATAACACTTAGTTTCTACAATATTACACCCTCACGCATGCAAGCTAAATGATTAGTCTCCCTCTGTCATCAAAACATGTCACATGAAGTAAGTCACTGCGAGATTTTACAATAAGCATAGCGAGGTCGTAAGACAAAGATTCATCACCATTTCATTGTGAGGTCATCCCTGTGTCTACTACACATACCACGTACTGGAACTTTTTATTTCATGCAAGGTCGTAATACACTGATTTCATCATGAGGTCACCCCAGGGTTCTACAACATCGCAATGAAAAAATCAGCCATCTTTCATCACGAGGTAGTAATACAAGGGTTCCATCAGTAGGTGAGCAGAAAAAAATCTGCAGACAAAACTAAACCTGGATACAGGAAAGTCTGATCTAAAACTAGCTGGTAGTACATGGGGTGTTTCTGGGCAGATCTGGGCAGGATTTGTCTGCGGCCCTAACGGGACTATGACACAATGAACAAAACGGTCATCTTTCACCAGGACGTTGTAACAGTAAAGTTTTCATTGGAAGGTGGGTGCCTTTACCACCACATACGGGTGATATCAAAGACGGGGCAACGATAAAAAAGCCAGCACCAATATTTGGCCCCAGACGGGATACGAACTCACGACACGAGCATTAGAAGTCCAAAGCTCTACCATTCAGCCATCCCTCATTGGAAGGTTAGGCCAACAAGTGTGCAATAGGCTGACCACGCCAGCCCCTTGGCGGTTGATGGAATGGGATCACGACAGAGCTAATATTTTTAACCACTTGGCATATCCTGGTTCAATGTTCAAGCAGTGCTCTCGATTACGCTTCCCCTAAATGACGTACAGACATTCGACTTTGCCGCACATAAATATTACCCTGTACGTCACTTAGACACACAGTTTTTTGTTGTTGTTTTTTTTGTTTTTTAAAGCAAACTTTGCCGTGCAACTTGCTCAAAACGGCAAAAGCTGGCAGATGACAAGATCATCATTTCATAGAGAATTTGTCCACGGGGGGAAAAACAAACCCTCCAAAATGTGAACACGGACAAAGTAGCCCCGATGTCCTCTATTAATATACATGTCTTAATATCGTTGTATGGCGCTCCCAAAACGGCAACATTAGCCCCCAAATTCCCAGACACTGGGTCATAATGACCTTTATAACTGCAGGTCCATGGGGAACACTAGTTCAAGGGAAACTGACAATGACATACATTGATGCAGCGATTCCGTGCATGTGCACATTTCCATGCACGTCAGCAGCAAACCATCAAACAAACCCTACAGCATCTACAGCAGCTGGAAGTGATGGGGGAACACATGTAGCATGGATGTCAATACAGAAAACAACGCCATCTGACGTCTGCATATTGGTGCCGCAAAAACAGCTATTGATCATTGTTGTTCTCTATTCACTGTGTTCATGCATTTGTTTCATTTACTCGAGATATGTTTCCCTGCAAAGACTTGGATAAAAAAGTCCACGTGTGTGTGTGTGTGTGTGTGTGTGTGTGTGTGTGTGTGTGTGTGTGTGTGTGTGTGTGTGTGTGTGTGTGTGTGTGTGTGTGCATGTGTGTATGTGTGTACAGCACGAAAAGTGCACAGAAAATAAGAGCAATGACGTAACTGCACAAACTGGTCTGATAAGATCAGCCAGCACAGATGTCTGTTCAAGACTACCACATGTATAATACATTTGACGGATATATGTGAACACAAAATTAAAGGACTTGTGCATTGTAAAGCAATGAACATGAATTTGAAACTGCCAATGACAATCTAACAGGCTGAAAAAAAATTGACTACAAACTGCTGGGCAACACCCCCCCCCCCCCCCCCCCCCCCCGCCCATCTCTCCATTCCTCCCCCCTACCCCTTTCTGCTCCCAAACAGACACAAATTGTCCCCATCCCCCACAGACAGAAATTCCCTATCCCTGCCTCCGCCAGGCAACATGAACAAGAACTCTGCAAGCTTTATCCCCTCAGTATCATTCAGTTGGCATAGTTCGCCTGGTAGGGGGTGCAAATGTATACCATTCATCTGCAAGGGGGGCAAATGTATGCCAGTTCTTCCATCCTCGCCAAGCGGTCTCTTCAGCCCGGTCAACTACCGCCGGTGATAAGTGTATTTCCAGAAGACGAAAATGTCACAACTGAATTACAAGAGTTATGTAAAATGCTTATATCTTCACCAGAGAGGCCGGCCTCGCAACAGCTGGAGGCGGGACACTGAGGCAGAGTCACATAAGCAGGGGACCAACTGGACTGGAGTGGCAAGAATAGCCCAGAACAGAGTGCGATGGCGAAGGGTTGTCGATGGCCTATGCTTCACTTGGAGCCAGGCGCCCTAAGTTATATCTTCACCATCCAATGGCTACAGTCTTTTTAACGCCAGGTTTGCATAAGTTACGGTGGTAAAATAAAGTCACTGGTCACCCCGTCCCCCGCAGCTAGAGTGGAAGAGCTGGTTTCCATTTGTCCCCCTCCCGCTCCAGCCCCCCCCCCCACTCCCCCCACGAAAATGACTGGAATAGAGTTGCACCCCCTATAGTATAGGGCGAACTATACCAACTGAGTCTCAGTACCCCCCCCCCCCCCCTTCCCCCTCCAGCTTACAACTAGAAGGCTGTAAAAATAAAGCGAGCTCTGTTACTCAAGCCAAAAGTTTGGCTCCACCGCTCGTGCAATCTGATGGAGACAGAAACTGATCTCAAAATGTGATCGTGAGACCAAGCTCCAGCAGCACACACAGGAAAATTCTCCGTGTATAAACACTGTCTGCACAGGCCTCAGTGATTCGTGAACAAGAACGTGAGAAAGAGAATATGGGAAAAAATGTATGCTGTTCTTAAATCCAGTATCACTCAAGATGAAAACACAGAAAATGGTGCTCATAAAAGATGTTTACCAGAGTATACTAAACCCACATTTCTAATTCTGTTTTTTTTTCTTTCTTTTTTTAAAAAAATGTTTCTCTGTTTCTTTAGGTTTTTTTGGGTTTTTTTCCTTGTGTTTTATGGTGGTGGTGGTGGAGGGGTGGGGGTGGGCGGCTCGAGTGGTTTAGACACAGAAAAATGATAATTATCAAGTCATGGAAGTGTCAATGTTCGCTGAGCACACATCACAAAGGCCAGAAACCTTCACCAAACGACAAATGACACCACAAGAAATTTTATCCACTCTTGTTTCATCAGTTTTGAGTGCAATGTTTTGTATGGCTGTTCGACTTCCTTCCTAGTTGAAAGTTTCCTGTTGATGGTGGTATCATTTCGTCTTCCTTTTGCATTTTCAAGTGGGTTTTAGTTTCTCCATTCGCTGACACTGCAGTCACCATCACCCCCATTTTTTGTTCCGTTTAGGCAGGGAGAGTGGGGGGGGGGGGAGATAAAAATCTCCATCTGGGCAACCAAGAACAATGACCTAATTCAATACAAGTGTGATCTGTGGGCTCATAAGCAGTTGTTTTTCATTATGACTTGTCAAAACTGCTCTGACAAATGTTTTCTTCCTGTCTGTGGACAGACACCACTCCCACTCAACCCAAGTAGTGTTGGCATATTGTCTTCCTTAGTCATGAATCCAGGTTTTTTCGTTTGTTTCTTATACCCTTACAGCAGACAAACCACGTCTCTGAAAATAATATTTTGAAATTCTGTGGTTCCAAATTAAAAAATTCAGAGTCCCTATATCACCTCAACTTAGTGTACCCTTTTACACATTTCTAGAAGTAGAAATGCAGTGGCTTTTCGTGATGCCAGACACTACGATTCCCTCTTCCTTCGATGCTATCTCCACCGCCAGCATACTTATGGTTTGGAATTGGACTGCTCTAGTGCAAGAATCAGGCAAAAGTGAAATACCAATGACCGTGAAGGACGTTTCCCAGGGCACTGACCTTGTTTGAGTATGCTGACCCTCGACTTGTTGTTTGCGTCTGTGGCCCATAGCGTGAAGCAGTAGATGTTGCTACTGCAACGGATGGTGTGGTTATCGTCAAGCACTTCTCCTCCCAAAAGGTCAGTGGATGTCGCCTTTGTGGCTGAAGCTTCACCATACGGTAGCACGTCAGCGTGGGCACATATTGTGTTGTCTCCTTCCGCCGCCCCTAAAACAAAGCAAACAAACATACAAAAAATATGCAGGGCTCCCAGTAACAAACACTGATGATTTGAAAGCCACGGGAGGCAACTTGTATCTTAAGCCAAGGGACATAATTGCATCTGAAGCCACGGGAGACAACTTGTCTGACTTGAGAGTTATGCTTCAGGGATTTATATATATATCTGTGGAACTATCACTGGACAAACGTCCTGGCTGACTGTAAAAGTACAGGACATTTGTCCCAAATATTTCCACTGTGGCGCAGAAACCTTAGGACGTATGTCCGCCTCGGTAAGAAAGAAATCAGACATTTCAAAAATGAATCGGTCTATGTCTAATCAGTAATGTACTAAACAGATACAAAGCCCTGATGCTGCGAGGAGGTCTTCCTCTTTAATGGTCACAGAGGCAAATGTTTAGGAGATAAGCTAGTGTTTATGTGAAATGGTCGATGTTCAGTTTGGGCACTATATATATATTATATATATATATATATAAAATTTATAAGCATCACGTCGTTAATAGCAACAGTGTGTTGGCTCCTGCAACCAGTCAAACTTGGGTCCACACATTAATGTAAGATGTTCAAGTGGCTGAGGACTCTTGGTCAGCAGGTTAAGGGTTTGAATCCCAAAACAACACAAACAACCTTTGTACTTTTCCCAGGGTTTCTGTCTTTAAAATCAAACTAGTGACAGACAGAAGACTTCAGACAACACCACTGGTAGCGTCCTCACCTTAACTGCTTCTAAAGCTTAGTTACACGCACAAATATTTTCACAATCTGGTGGTAACAATCATTTAATGCTTTTGTTAAGTTACATTCATAAAACGAAGTTAGCAGTCATGTGACTTCCAACTTGCGAGACCGAAATCCAGGGTACATCTGCACCCTGTCCTGCGCTGCTGGGGTACATCTGCTCCCTCTGCAAATGACTGGTATACATTTGCACCGCCTAACTATACGGACTAAGCATTACTAAAACCTAACAATCAAAGCATATCACTTTGTTTTTGTTGAAATGTAGTTTTTTAAAGTGCCACTTGTGTTTGGGTTGACAGGAAAGTAATGTGCGGGGCTTACTGTTATCAGACAGACGTATGGTCTGGATGACTGAAGAAGTACACGGCATTTGTCCTCAAAACGGAGAAAGCAACGCAAAAATAAACAGACATATACATGTATGTTTCTGCCTTGTTTAGAAAATAATCAGACATTTCGAAAAATAGGTTGATCTATGACCGATGTCCCATGCAACAAAGACATACACATGTCTCTGGGCATGTAGCCCTGAATAAATATGTGTGTGTGTGTGTGTGTGTGTGTGTGTGTGTGTGTGTGTGTGTGTGTGTGTGTGTGTGTCTGACAGCGCGTATAAGCGAGACAAAATTACAGACACACAAAACAAAAAACACTGGTAATACTGTCATGCCAACAAATTCATAAAATGATGTCACTTGTCACCATTCAACTGAACGAAACTCTGCTATCAACTCCCACAGCCTGCAGCTGGAAGCCACAGTAATCATAACCAATTTCAAAACAACCCGAACACTGTTCAGCCGAGTGGCGCCCGCTCCTGTACGTGCCCTACGCTAACTGCAATCAGGGCGTCTAGCCGGTGGATTTGATGGGTGTGCCGATAACTCGTAAGCGTTTCATTTCGGCAACGGCTTTCCTTCACTTTCCAAATGCGTAGAGAATGCCGTTATAACAAAGATCGTATACAGTATGGTTCCCAAAGTCTTACGTGTACATGTACAACCATTTCGTTGTCTGAAATAACTACGGCGAGATCTCGGTCCTGCCTGTTAAACGCTTACAGAGATTTGCCTGTAAAACCTGCCGATGGATGTAGGTTTATCATTCTCAAACCTTGCCTTCTCGGCGTTCAGATTTTTTGGTGTTTGTTTGTTTTTCTGTGTTTGTTTGTTTGTTTTTACCACTCGGATCTTTTTTCAGTTTGAGCTGTCTCACTGGCACCTACAACGGGCATGGCCTTCCCCAACTTTTTGTGTTTTTTTTTGTTGTTTTTTTTGTTTTTTGTTGTTGTGTTTTGTTTTTGTGTTTTGTTTTTGTTTCTTTGTTTGTTGTTGTTTTTTTTGTTTGTTTGTTTGTTTGTTTTTTGTTGTTGTTTTTTTGTTTGGGGGGGGGGGGGGTTCCAAAGTATTCGTTTGTGTTTTTCCCTGATGATGCTGGGTGGTATCAAAAACAGGGCAACGAGAAAAAAGGGCAGTACAAATATTTGGTCCCAGCCAGGATTCAAGTCCCGATCCGAGCACAGTGAGTCCAACGCTCTACCATTCGGCTATCCCGGCTCCCCACACTCCTGTATGTCAAGTTGATTGTACCACAAGTGACAGTACTCTGTGACATACACTCTTCACCCACACAACAGAAGACAAATAGTGCAAATGAACCAGCAGTACTACTACAGGGAATATCTGTGGCTTACTGTCTAACGGTGACAAGCTGAAAGCTACTGCCATAACACGCTGGCACTTTGCTCTCAAGGGAGATAAGTTTCTTCAATCCCAAAGGGAGATAAACCTTGTGGAAGTGGGCAGATGTATAAAACTGAGGTACTCCTGTCAAATACTTATAGTATGACAGCCCCCTATGCTCAGCATTTCCAAGTTACCACATCTGACAAGATTCAAATGGGCAGGTTTAGTAGTATCGGACATAACAGTAGTCTGCCCTGCCTATGAATATAAGTACATTAACATCAAAACTGGTTATAACTACAACCATAACCATACGCAGTTTGTGAAGGAATGGCCACAGCTATCACGTGACTGGAGTTTCATTTCATAGAGCAACTTTCAATTTATGCAAATCAGAGGAAAGGGTGGCTTTTTGGTTGTTTTTTTTGTTGTTGTTGTTGTGTTTGTGGGTTGTTTTTTTTTCAGGATGCAACCTTTATCTCGGGATGTACAAACCTAATGAATTTTATGACAGTGTTCTCCATCTCTCCTTTTCTTCTTCGCGTGAGTGAAGTAAGTTAAAAATCAGGGCCCGCATGTAAAAGTCGGGGTTAGGGAGTTTAGCCCTGGGTTAGAGTCTAACCTCGAACTAAACTAGCGCTAGGGTTAAATTTTTTCTTGTTTTTTGTTTTAAATCTGGAAGCGGGTCCATTCCATCAAGGTGCCTATGCCATTATGGAAGGACTTTTGTCTTTCTTTCATCGCTTCCTTTTCTATTTAAGTTTTGCTTTTGGGTTTCTTTTGTCCTAGTCTGGGTTAGGCCTGTAGCCGTGGGTTAAACTAACCTTGAGTTTTATACACGGGCCCTGTACTGTTTTTTCTCTCTTTTTTTTTTCACCAGGGGGTGGGTGGGTGAGGGGGGTCAAATCTGACAAGCCCTTTTCAAGGAATGTGTAATTCATTCCAAAACATTATTTGTACATCAATCTGTCAGACTTTCTCATCAAGGTTAAATTAAGCAAAATTACTTTTGATGTTTTCACCTGAGGCTGTTTTGCATTTTAGCATCATTTGCTAGCTACAAGTGTGTAGCCACTTACGACACATGACGCACACGGACACTATACTAAAAACATCAAAAGTATGGTTATGCGGGCACCCACGACGTACGGCAGGTCTAATTTTGAGCAACATATATGATATAGCAAACATTAAATGCTTCACTTGCATGGCTGTTTCATTATGCTAGAAGACCTTTATGGGGTGTGAACAAGATCACAGTAGATTCAGACTGTCTGGTATGACAGCTGCAGCCTGCAGTAGGATGTAGTGCGCGGAATACACAATACATGTCTAGACAGCAGATTCACAGTGCCAATTACCGCCTCCGCTAGCGGTCAGCTTAGTGAAGTCCGTCTAGCCGGTTAATCAGTCCAGGGCAACTGATCGATTGTACAGCGTATTAAGCCTCTTGCTGACTGATCCGTGAGGTCTGGTGAACTTTTGACTTGAGTGATAATGGAAGTGGTTGAAAACAGTGTCAGAGGGTAGTGACAATTCCACAGTGACTGAATTCTTGGTCGCATTTACAATCTTTCCTTTCCCACTGAAATCCCAAAATATTTAGAAAAAAAATTGAGGCAAGCAAAATACTGTGGTACATGACATGTACTGAGCGTTTTTAGAATACACGCCTGTAACATGTCATCTATTTGATTTTGCACAAAAAAAGCCAAAATGCCCACAAATCTTTGGTCTATATGTGCCCCCCCCTCCAGAAAAAAAGAAAAAAAAATTCAATCTGATTGATCATAGAAATCTGCAGGGGTGGGGTACTGAGCTTTTTGAGACTACATGCCTGTTACATATATATGTCATCCATTCTGCAAACAAATTACAAGTAAAACAAAAGGCAAGCCAAAACACTATATGTGCATGAACCCCCCCCCCCCCCAAAAAAAAAAAAAAAAAAAAATTCAAGACAACCTTTCACAGAAGAGGTTAACCCTCCAAACACAGTCCCAAACTGACAATGTGAAGACTCGCTCATTCTCACCTCAATCTGCCTCTTCTCCAGTCTAGATCACACAACCTGTATACAATCTGCCTCTTCTCCAGTCTAGATCACACAACCTGTATACAATCTGCCTCTTCTCCAGTCTAGATCACACAACCTGTATACAATCTGCCTCTTCTCCAGTCTAGATCACACAACCTGTATACAATCTGCCTCTTCTCCAGTCTAGATCACACAACCTGTATACAATCTGCCTCTTCTCCAGTCTAGATCACACAACCTGTATACAATCTGCCTCTTCTCCAGTCTAGATCACACAACCTGTATACAATCTGCCTCTTCTCCAGTCTAGATCACACAACCTGTATACAATCTGCCTCTTCTCCAGTCTAGATCACACAACCTGTATACAATCTGCCTCTTCTCCAGTCTAGATCACACAACCTGTATCCTACACTGACTTCATCCACACATACTGCTGTCACTGGCACAAACGATCGAAAATTAAAAGTCTCAAATGACGATGTCTTGTAATAGCAGCTAATGGGATTCATAACTCGAGTCTGCACCTGCACAATTTCCATACTGAACTGCTCATTTCAACACTGATACCCAGTGCTAAACTCCCTGAAGACATCATTCATTCATTCAATGCGTTCTTTGACAGACACAGAATTTTTGCTATGCATTACTTCCTGACTGAGCACATAAATCGTCAGCATGAACAGACCCATACTGTTAACCATTTCAGTGCCAGACCCTTTCAGTAATGTAATCAAAATTTGGTGTGTATACGTGTAGGGGAGTTCCCAAAGTAAGTGGTCATGTGAAGTTTGTGATCGCAAGTCATTAAGTTTGTACCTCTGTCAGTACAAATTCCATGTAGCAGACGAAACAATATTCTGACACTGGGCACTGGACTATGTTTATGCACTGCAGACCAAAGATTTGGTCGCTGGGCACTGAAAGGGTTAAAGTTACCTGGTAACATTTTCAAGTCCCAAGATCAACCTGGGCTGTTAAAGCCTCAATGCTCCTAACGCCACTGACAACTACCGCTTCTGAAGCCGTAAGGCTTTTTACCATATATATATATATATAGAAGGGTGTTTCATTTGGCCGTTGGGGCCGTTTTCGCAACTTTGTGGCTTCTAATATTAGAGAAATACGACCACTCACTTAACACGGTACACTTCTAGAACAACTTATACGCTGACCACAGGCACAATATGGGGCTCAGATGTTACACTGTGACTCAAGTGACTGATTCTGAAGCACAGAGTCAGCGCATTTGATGAAAAGTTTTCCACACTCTGTTGTATGTCTGTTGTATTAAGACTTTAATGATGACAAAACCAGAATACAATTAAAACACACTAAAAATTATAGGGTTCAAAGAGTAAGCGTTGCTGAGATAGAAGCCAAAATGTTATAACTGCTTACTGGCCACAAACAAACCAAGCATTCTTTGGCAACACGGTCCTGTCACATGACACCCAATCCGTACGTAAAAAAAAAGAAGATAAAACTTTTTTTAACCCACTCTACGATATTTTGGAAGCCCACAGACAGAACTGACTTAATGTGTATGTTGTTCGAACTCTTATTTTGACACTTTTCTCTACGTGGACAATGAAAGTGAAATGTTAGAAATTTTGCAGAGGTCCATGTGCTCTAATCGTTTACAGAGAGCCTCATCTGTCCTGAAAATTACTGAACAGTATGACAGGCAGTGGAATACTGACTTATAAAGACACACAAGCAACATGCTGCTTTGGGAGAGAGAGGGTACTTGAACTAAATAAGGGAGAAACAAAACCTGGAGGAGGAAGAGGAAGGAAAACATGCAACGCCCCGCTCTTATTTCAAACAACAACTCTCTGTTACTGTACAGTCTGATTCACTCCGACTGTCTCCTTCTTCCCCATCTGCATATACACACACACACACACACACACACACACACACACACACACACACACACACACACACAAAGGAAAGTGAAACATATCAGGTATTGCCAGTAGATGTAACTGTGTTTGTGGAGGGTGGGTTGTAGTTGTTCATCTGAGGGTCGATTCTACTACCACTCATTTCATACAGTTCACACCCTTGGGCCATAACAGGTGAACTATACCAACCCTGGCACGCAGTTTGCCAGCTTAGTTCGGTTTAGTGTCAGCTTTAGGGTTAGGTTTAGGTAAGGGGTTACCTTGTGTTAACCCCGGTAGTGCTGAGAACTTAATATTCCAGCCCACCTCTATACCAACACAGCTCAACTAGCGACAGTCCATTAACACACACACACTAAAAGTGGGGTGGGGGGGGGGAGAGGGATGGGGGATTGCTTTCACTGGGTGAGTTGTAGCTGTTCCAGGTTTTATGACTTGCGTCCATTAACACATGTAAGAGGACAAAATATGATTATTATGACTATGAGCTGTCCAAATGTGCTGGCAAATGTATTATGTAGGTTTCTTGATAAAGGACAAGTCCACTGAAAAACAAGTCTCAGTCACAAGCAAAATTTCAAAATGGAAAAAACAGCCTTTTTTGATTAAAAATGAAGAAGTGCACCCATAAAAAGCAAAACAAAACAAACAACAAAACAAGATCAAAACACACACTGAATTATGTACAGATCATGACGTAATTCCCGTTCATCGTGCCACATACAGATGCCGTTTGTTTCGTTCAGATCACAAGGGAGCTGGCAGAGTCTTTCAGAAGATTAATTGATGCTAATAGCTGTAGGGGACACAGTACATGTGTATGCTGTCAGAGTCACTCCGCAAAAGCAGGTCTATGTCAGTGAAAAACAGCAGCGCTCTAATGGCCCCCTTCAGCCATCTATCACTGAGCACACTCGAGAACTTTTCCCCCCAGTTTGTGGAGCACTTTTTTTGGCACCTGGTGAGGGCTGGCAAAAGAATGGCATGGCACACATACCTTTCACAGTTCCAGCATTTACCGCGACTGCCAGGGGGAAACAGGAGAATCGAAAACTGCTAAATGCAGCAACGGAATTATACATTATGTACACTGTACACTGATGACATGTATTTTATAAAAACATTTTAAGCTGTAACACTGTTGGTCAATTATAATTTATATCCAAACGAAAGAGTAATTTATTCTGAGACTGTATCTCTTCTATGTCTCTGATTTACTGAAATAATAATTACAAATGAACTCAACAACTACACATTTACCTGCCACAAGTTGATCATTAAACAATGTGTCAATTCCTGTGGTCTTACGGTTACAGAACTTGCCAAATTAAACTCACAGGTTTTTTAGGGGTTCACATGGCTTTATACAGATCTGCGTCAGACATACGTCAAAGATCAATTCAATTTTGAAATTGGTCTGATTACCCCCAGTTCTCCTATGTCCGATACGTTTTTCAGTCATCTAGGACATTTCTCCTGTTACATACAGATCCACAGATGTGAAGTCCTGGGCCAGACGATACAACACTACCACCACTGACTACCACCGTAATTAAAGCATCAAAACTCACATCCACTGAGTGAGTGAAGCCCAAAGGATTGGTAAATTACATGTAATTTATATGATGTATACATCATGTGTATGACATACGTTAACGACTTTTCAAGCATAACCAACTCAGGCAGAGTCACTTTAAAATCACACTTACCAAAGCCCAGAAGCGCCCATAAGAACAAGACTGCGATGAGTTGTTTGGCTGGACTCATTGTAATGTCATCGTGTCCCTGACTGAAAACTCAAGGTTGTGGCTTCCTGCAAAACCGTCCCGCTTTGGTCACGACGCACGATTGTGTCCCCAACCTGCGTGGGACACAAACTGCCACCACACACACCACAGCCAGTGGCGAGACAGTGTGGTCTACAACGCAGTGAACGCACTAAGGCAGACTTGCCTCATTTGCTTCATTTGTGCAGCCTTCCAAGTGTGGTTCTGTCCGAGACGACGAGACAGACCGTTTGACAGGTCATCATAGGAGGGATCATGACCAAGTTGAGCGGTAGACAGGCTGGTTCCTTCTCTCTCTCAGTCCCGATCATGTACGCGACCCATGATAAATTTGCACAAAATGGCTTCGCCGGGTCCCTCGGACAAGAAGAAATTGGTGGGGGCCAGCGGCCGACGATCGGTATCCATACAGTTTGGAGGTCTAGACTTTTAGTGAGTGTTTCACCCACCAACACTGTCCTACTACTATAGTTCTCACACACACGCATACACGAAGTAAGAATGCAGCCAAGCGCACAGCCTCTCTTGTGTTGTGTGTCGCCCGGCACGGCTAGACGAAGCGCTGCTCTGTTGTGTGTTGTAATCGTCCGTCTGTGCGGCCTGCCCGCCGCTGCATAGCACTCGCCTTGAACGCAGGCCCGGAGGCCATATGACCCAGACAGTCTGCCGCACACAGGGCGCACGCAACCCACAAGCAGCAAGTCCGCTGAGGACACCTTCCCAAGCCATAAAGTAAACCTGCCATCACATAAACCTCTTTTTTTCCCCCCTAAAGCGGGGGGGGGGGGGGGGGCAGAGAAAAGGAAGAGGGTGGGGACTGAACGTGTGCTCACTGAGTAAACTAGATAGGTACGGGAAAGTGAGGCGAGGCCGGGGAGGAGGGGGGGGGGGGGGAGCCGGGGTGCTCGATTGATTGACAGACATATTGGTGCGAAAGCAGCACTGAATGGAGATCAAGGCGTTCGATGAGGCTGGGGCCGGGGAGGGGGGGGGGGGGGTGCCGGTGCCGGCGATGCAAAAGGAGTTATCATAAATAACGGACTGTTAAGTGATTGATCAGTTGTGACGTCAGCCACGAAAGCCGGGTAGACGGCTGATCTATCGTCTGAATCAAACCATCACAGGATGTTCAAATCCAGGACTGAGACAGAGAATGGAGCATGAGGGGGGAAGGCCAGTGCCGACGTCACGAACAGTTTTCAATAATCTTCTTTTTTTCAGTTTTGTCAAGGTTTTTTGGTTTTGTTTGGTTTGGTTGGTTGGTTTTTTTACGTATTTACTGATTTTATTTTTTTATTTTTTATTTATTAATTTCTTCTTTTTTTTGGGGGGGGGGGGGGTCTGTGTGTCAGTCAGTCGGGGTGTGTGTGTGTGTGTGTGTGTGTGTGTGTGTGTGTGTGTGTGTGTGTGTGAGACTCGGAGAGAGAGAGAGAGAGAGAGTGTGTGTCAGTGTGTGTCCGACCAGTGCCGTGTGTGTGTGTGTGCCAGGTGTGCCAGTGTGTGTGTGTGTGTGTGTGTGTGTTGTGTGAGCCGGCCAGCATGGGCCCATGCTCGGAGAGAGACTCAGTCGAAGACTGAGATACCGTTTATTTGTATTGATCTGATTGTTTATACTGAATGAAATGAACCATCGCAGGACTGAGCCGGGCTTATCGGCAGTAAAGTGACTACATCAAGTTTAACGTAAGTAAACGGCAGAGATAGTTTAGGAATATCGTCTTATAACTACTTTACCGTCACATAGTATCATAAGCTGACTGATCACATTATTATTAATAAACTTTCCATCAGTTTCAGGTTTAAACTGAAACTGAGGTGGGGAATGACAAAATACCGCACGGGCCGACGGTGGCGGAGCGAGCATCGGTATTGTATTCTTTGTTACTGAGTTACTGAGAACACAGTTTGTGAAGTAGAAATGTCAAGTTATACTGGCGTTTCAAGTGGTTTGTTGTTGTTGTTGTTGTTGTTTTTAAATTCCTTTCACCTGTGTAAAGTGCTGACGGTAAAGTCGATGAAGCACCATGCCGGCAGCGCCACCCAACTCGAAACTGATATCTCAAGTTATTACGACTGAGGTGGCCGGCCTTTCTGGACAAATAACCCTCCGCCTTTCCAGATTTATTGTTCAGTCTACTCTCCCTACACACACACACACACACACAGAGTGACATCTCCCACCCCGTTCCTCGAATCACCCCCCCCCCCCTGCCCTCTCCGCGCCCCCCCCCCCTTCCCCGCTGTTAAAACTAAGAGACCGATTGTTTTTCGCCCCGCCCCCTGCGCGTAAAGACGTATTTGTGCGCCCTGCTCCTACCGTTGGCAAAGGTTATCTCGACTTGCTCGGCGTGCAGCCCGCTCCAAATCAACAGCTTGCCTATGTTTTGACGCGTGCCAGTACGGTTGCCCCCCCCCCCCCCCCCACCTCCGCCCTCCCCCCTTCTTCCACCTTACCGCTTCTGAACTGTAATACGCTGGCTGTTCACAGGGGACATTTTGTTTGTTTCTCACTGCGCCATCAAGGTTTCACTTGACGATGACAGCCGGTTCATAACTCAGCCGGAATAATCCCACTCAAACGTGAGGTGTTCTGCGTGCGGCTTCCCGCTATAGAGACTGAACACTGACGTGATTTGTCGCCGGGCTGAGGATTTTTTCTTGTATTTCAGTTTTACTAGACGTGAGGCATAGTACCGTCACTGAGTATTAACCGTTATTTTTGTTTTTGACGTATCTGTGTGTGTGTGTGTGTGTGTGTGTGTGTGTGTGTGTGTGTGTGTGTGTGTGTGTGTGTGTGTGTGTACGTGCATGTATGTCAGTGTCACAGTGTCAGTGCGTGCATATGTGTGTCGCTGAGTGTGTATGTTTGCTGGTCAGTGTGTGTGTGTGTGTGTGTGTGTGTGTGTGTGTGTGTGTGTGTGTGTGTGTGTGTGTGTGTCAGTGCCAGCCTCAGTGAGTGTGTGTGTGTGTGTGTGTGTGTGTGTGTGTGTGTGTGTGTGTGTCAGTGTGTGTGTGTTTGTGTGTGTGTGTGTGAGAGTGAGAGAGAGAGAGCGGAGAGAGAGAGACAGACAGACAGACAGACAGACATTGAGAGACAGAGGGAGACAAGATCATGCAAATCGATGTTTTCTTGTAGACTATTCATAACCACCCTCATCCCTACATAACTCCCAGGCGCCTGGCCTGGTAACAGCCGGAAATATACTGAACTCCAAAAGAAAGGCGAATTTCCTTTGACGGTGTTTAAGTTTGGTCAAATAATTGAAAAACTGGTCATACTTGTTGGCAAAGTTACGAAAGTAACAAGCTGGATCGAAAATTTCAGAATGTTCTCTCCAAACTGACACAACTCTTTAGTCTGCCATATTTTTTTCCCCCTTCAAATGAAGAAAGCAAATTCTTTTACAATATCATTATAGCGTATGGTCACCATTCGGCTACACTGACTAACAGCACAGAACACTAATAGCTTCCCGGTGGCATGTACTCTGATGTATACTGAGTACAAAAGTTTTGCGCCTTTTTACCAAAAAAAAAAATGTGTGCAGAGTAAACAATGGCAATCTGGTGCTTTTTGTTGGCTTTGTAAATAAGTTTCAAGCCAGGTAATAGTAAAATTAGGGGGAAATGAGCCTGGACTCTTTGTATTCATGTGCGGCTGGCACAGGAGCCAGCAGACGACAGATAGGCTAGGAAAATTGCTGAACAAGGTAGAACAAATTTGATCCTAACTTTTTATTACAGATTTCAGTAGAACACAGGCCCCTAATGCTGTGGTGGTCTCCGTGAATTTTTTCTCCGTCCGCGTCACCGTTAAAAACGACCGTTTATCTTGCCATTTTCACTATATGAGCCCTATAAATGGGCTTTTGAGGGTGTGCACAAAGTATGCGTGTTTGCGGGTACAAAAATGCGCAGAACTCCACTCTAAATACGGTTACTGTTAGACAAGACATGCATTGTTGACATACTGAAATTTTACCCCAATCAGAATGGTGCTTCCTGGAAAATTGCGGCCATCAGTTTGGCCGTTGATTCAAAGGACCCTGTAAAACGGCAGTATTTGATGCTTGTGCACTTATCAGGTCACTGCAGGTGACATGTATCGCGGAAAACATTTACGAACATTGAACAGTTTAGTCAGGAAACGCTTCTTTGGTATTGTGAAGTTCCCTTGTCACCGCATGTCCAGGTACGTATGAAATATGATATCCAAGTGAGCACTTTTTTCGGTAGCGATATTTTGGGGGTGTACTTACTAAAGTAGTTGCTGTGTTGTGAGTAGTGAACGGTTTTTTCTCAAAGAGCAGTGCACACTCAAGAATAGTATCCCAGTTGTGTCATATCAAAAGTTCATTGAAATCGCTTTGGTACTTTTGTCACTACCAGCCAACGAAAGTGCAACCTGTTTAATAATGGCTGCTAGTTCAGTACTAGCAAAGTGCAATGGAAATTATGTAGAGCACAACCTCAAGCCTATAGTAGTATGTGTCTGAATTCATTTCAAGTGTTATGAGGTATGTTAATCACACGGCAAACATGTTTTCAAGGTCAAGGTCATTGGTTTGTCTGTTTACTCCAAAACATTTTACTTCATCGCTCAGAATAAGCATTTTGGTGCTGCTAACTTTTGTCCCCATGGTTTGGTGAGTTCACAACATCCTCAGAATAAAAATATGACTGCAAAATCTTCATAACTCAAGCGTGACCTTGACCTTTACTAGAGGTCACCAGAAAGGCATTCTTATCAATGCATATTAGGCAAATGTTATGCCAAAAGTTGTATTTACAAAATTTTCACCCAGTCTCTATGACCTTTACTCCCAAGGTCAAGGTCACCAAAGTTGTCCACAAGAAATCTTCTCATGCAAACATCGTTTGTGCTAATTTTGTTTTGCCTGGTGCTTGTGACTGCTTGTTCGTTTGCTTATTCTAACACAGCGATGAAAGAAAATGTTTGGGAGTAAACAGACGAACCGATGACCTTGACCTTGTAAACATGTTTGCCGTGTGATTAACATACCTCATAACACTTGAAATGAATTCAGCCACTTACTACTGTAGACTTGATGTTGTGTTCTACATACCCTCCATCACATTTTGCCAGTAATGTATGCCAGTGATTTTCATTTGTAAAGTTATGAATGTCCAAAAAAAAAGAGGCAAAATAACGGCGTTTGTTCCCAAGGAAAAACACGTTGAAAATAAAAGAGATTTCACAGATTTGCTTTTGTGTCTATTGTTTTGCATTTGCATTTGTGTGATATTATTTTTCTGGAAGTTTCATATTAAGTTTGTCTAATTGAGGTACCTCAAAACAGGAATTAATGAAAATGTCCGACATTTTCTTAGTGCGTTAGAATTTGAGGCAAAAATGTATACTTGTAATAGTATTTTAGGGATGCTGGACCATTTCGCTAAAGTATGATGTGCGTCTGCAAATGATCTGTCAAGCGTAGCAGCTGCAGCAGCGTAATATGTCAGCCCGGTCCCCATCAGTAAGAGAATTGGCGTCTGTATGGAAAAAGGAAGATTTGATAACTGAGAGCTTCTACAGGCAAATCTGTCGTCATTTCGTTGGACCACCACAGGGTGTCTGGCCTAACATATCCAGTAGTCAAACTTGAAGTGTGTGCACAATACCTGCTGCAGCGGCGTCATTTGTAATCTTTGCTGTGTATAGTCAATTTTTGAACCCAACCACAATATGGATTCCCGTCATTTCCCCTCACAGCCAAAAGGACATAGTGGATGGGCTAGTAACACGTAAGTGCCAAGCCTCTCCTCTAAAAGTTGGTCAGTAACAAAAAACGCTGTGTACACTGTGGCCGTCATATCTGGCTACTTGGTAACCTACCCCCGTAGCAATTAATGCTCTGTTTAATTAGAAAAAGGTGATTTAAGTCACCTATTTCAAGCAGTGAAGAGTTCATGAAATTTGATGGGATGCACGTTTTCCTTCTCCTGGAACCACTCTACTTTTTCCAATATGTAAAACAATGACAAGTTAAAACTGGTGGCTGCTAGCAGCAAAATATAAACCTACCCCCCAGGCAGCATGTAATGAAGGAAATGGAAAAAAATGGGTAAAATAATGACCGCTGTAAAGAAGACGTGCTTGTTTAGATTCACGGATCTTTCTTCATACGACTAGTCATTGTCTTTTCCTCCAAGACAAATGTATAAAAGGAAATTGCATCAAGTGTAGCAATTATGGCAGGCTCTTTGGTAAGCACCGCTTTCAGCCCATATAGGGAACTGATAGCTTCAATTAACGGCCATCTATAAGCAATAATCTCTCATACAAGTTCTTGAAGATACTTCTGAAACACCGAGCATGTGCCCGAATATTTGCATCATATTATACTTGTTTTCGCGGATACACCTTATCACAGCAACCAATCAAGTGTCCCTACTCCCATCATTACGCATATTCAGCCATTATTAAACAGGTTGCACTTTCGTTGGCTGTTTGTGACAAAAGTACCGAAGCGATTTCAATGAACTTTTGATATGACACAACTGGGATACAATTCTTGAGTGTGCACTGCTCTTTGAGAAAAACCGTTCACTACTCACAACACAGCAACTACTTTAGTAAGTACACCCCCAAAATATCGCTACCGAAAAAAGTGCTCACTTGGATATCATATTTCATACGTACCTGGACATGCGGTGACAAGGGAACTTCACAATACCAAAGAAGCGTTTCCTGACTAAATTGTTCAATGTTCGTAAATGTTTTCCGCGATACATGTCACCTGCAGTGACCTGATAAGTGCACAAGCATCAAATACTGCCGTTTTACAGGGTCCTTTGAATCAACGGCCAAACTGATGGCCGCAATTTTCCAGGAAGCATCATTCTGATTGGGGTAAAATTTCAGTATGTCAACAATGCATGTCTTGTCTAACAGTAACCGTTTTTAGAGTGGAGTTCTGCGCATTTCTGTACCCGCAAACACGCATACTTTGTGCACACCCTCAAAATCCCATTTATAGGGCTCATATAGTGAAAATGGCAAGATAAACGGTCGTTTTTAACGGTGACGCGGACGGAGAAAAAATTCACGGAGACCACCACAGCATTAGGGGCATGTGCTCTACTGATTTCTGTAATAAAAAGTTAGGATCAAATTTGTTCTACCTTCCGCTATATAAAAAGCCTAATTAGACTAGCCTAAGAGGAATGAGGGGGTATGTGGCCGCTGCTAACATTGCCCCCCCCCAAAAAAAAAAAAACAAAAAAAACCCGGATATTGCAATTTGTTGAAATTTTCTCTACACATGAGTCTTTGGCTGCTGGATGTCTGTGATTTTGTGGGTGAATTTTAAAGCATTTCTAGGGTGTCATACGCAACGTTATGTTTAACAGGAATATCAGTATAGCGTTTTCTTGAAATTTGCACCTGTACTCTGCGCCTCGAACGGCCTGCTTCCTGTGTTGTGCAAGAGTGGACCTGTTGCGTCACTTCCGCTCTGGAGACCGTCTGAGGTGGCCCGGCCAAGGTCCCGAGTCTGGATGACGGCCTCAGTGATGAAATTGTAGCAGCTTTTGTTGGATCTTCTTCAGGTCATTTTAGAAATGGTCCCATAAAATGCTCGACTGAGCTCCAGTTAAATCTAGATCGACTGAGGGAAATTTAAATCTGAACTGGGGGTGGGTCTGGATCAGTCACGGTGTCAGTCGTGGTGCTGGAGGAAGTCAGTCCTGGGTCGCCCTCAGTGGCTTTGTGTGGAAGTGATATCATGCCCACTGACCGCGTGGCGTGCTACAAGGTGTCTTCGAGTCTGGATTGGTCTTCTGGCTGGACACAGGTTTTGTAGGTTTCACACTAGGGGTGTTCGGTTTTACCGGTTTTCCGGTTAAAATCGGTCCGACTTTCTCACGGTTCGGTAAACCGGTTTGGCCTTAAAAAACCGGAAAACCGCGGTTTTTCTAAGGGACATCACTCGTCGTTTTTCAGCCCGTTACAAGACACCCTCCTCCTCCCCCTCCTCCTTATCATCATGTTGTTGTTGTTGTTGGCTGAACAGGGAAACCGGGGTGGCCGAATGGCAGAGCGTTGGACTTCCAACTTTCGGCTCGTGAGTTCAAATCCCGGCTAGGGCCAAATATTTGTGCTGGCTTTTTCATCGTTGCCTCGTCTTTGATATCATCCGTATGTGGTGGAAAAGGACGTTAAACTCCCAAACGACCACCCACCCACCCTTCTTGGCTTAACATTTCCGACGCAGGGGTACAGGAAGCCGGAGTACTAGGAGACCCCCCTCCCATCTCTTGGGGAAACGTTAGAAACAATAGATGACCTATACATAGCCGGTTAACCGGTTTTAAACCTCGGTTTTCTATTGGAAAAACCGGTTAAAAACCGGTTTGAGAAATCGTACCGGTTCCACCCTCTATTTCACACCGCGTCAGTGCACGTGCAACCAGCGACTGACCAGAATAATATCAGTTATACGTTCTCAGATTTCGCGCGCCCCGTGCAAAACCGGGGCCGGAGAGCGGTGGCCAGTGTCGTAATAATCAAAAGAGTTGTTGTGCGGACGTGACTGCTTCAAATGACACTGAGTGTACAAAAGACTCCATCTTTGCGACTAACGGCGTTTTTGAGAACCAAACACAGAAAATAATTTTCGCGTTTCTTTTGGAGCTCTGTGCCAACTCGTCCCCGTAACTGGATCTAAGCGAACCCGGCCGTCTTTCCCCGCCGGTTATTTCCCAGTCCGACTGCGGAGAAACTGAGAAATGGTGTCGTTAGTTTATGACATTTACAAGTTTGTTTTTAAAGATCTGCAATATTAACAAAACGCCACAAACTTTTTTTTTTTTTTTTAAACTGCGGCTCCTGCGACTGTGCATCAGGGAACTCTGTCACACTGAGTTGCAGAGTTTTCAGCGCTTCGGAGACCCTTGTAGAAGCAGAGCGTGAGTTTGCAGTGACTTCTTTGTGCTTTTGGTCAGTGATTGAGCCACATCGCTACAGCGTCTAGCAGGTGTTGTGTGCTGCACGAGAACTTGTGAGACTGGCCACTGCGATCTTTCTCGCTCAATGTCAAAACGCAAATTGAGCTGTAAAATCAGGCTACCCGTGGTTTTTCTAGGGGTTTCAAGGACGCTGAAAACTGTCACTGTGATAAAGTGGACTCTGCATTTTGCAAAGGGTTGTTTGTTTGTTTGTTTGTTGTTTAAAACACGGGGAGCCGGGGTGGCCGAATGGTAGAGCGTTGGACTTTTAATGCTCGGGTCGTGAGTTCGTATCCCGGCTGGGGCCAAATATTTGTGCTGGCTTTTTCATCGTTGCCCCGTCTTTGATATCACCCTTATGTGGGGGAAAAGGACGTTAAACCCCCAAACACCCACCCAACCCCCCACCCCTTGTTTAAAACACACTGTTTGTGGCTTTTTGTTGCGAGTGTACACCTTTAACTCAGTTTGTTCCCGACTGTAGACCTTTAAGCTCCAAGCCCAGTTTTCTATTTGTGGTATGGATCTTTCTGCTCTTGGCGATCTCAGTATTCTGTGTCTTTCAATGCTCGGGTTGTGAGTTCGAATCGCGGCGTGGGCCAAATATTTTTGCCGGCTGGCTTCTTTTTTGTTGTTGTTGTTTGTTTGTTAATTGCCCCGTCTTTGATATTACCCGGCCATACGCGGCGGTGTAAAGTTAAACTCCCATCACCCACCCCAACCGTATTATATTATATACGCTACTACGAGCAAATTGAAATATATCAGGCTACACTATCAGTATCACTGACAGGTTTGAATCAGTTTTAGATTGCTTATTTTTGGTATCATTAATTATTATAACCGCGCACACCTAAGACAGATATTCACTAGGACCAAGAAATCTCTCTCTCTCTCTCTCTCTCTCAGGGGAGCCGGGGTGGCCGAATGGTAGAGCGTTGGACTCCCAATGCTCGGGTCGTGAGTTCGAATCCCGCCGGCTGGGGCCAAATATTTGTGCTGGCCTTTTTTCTCATTGCCCCGTCTTTGATATCACCCTTATGTGGTGAAAAAGGACGTTAAACTCCCAAACACCCACCCACCCACCCTCTCTCTCTCTCAGGATCAGTCGATGCCGGGATTCAGTTCTGAATCCCCAAGAATCGCCGAAAATATACGAAGTAAATTCAAGGAAGGACTGCGGCATGACACATCTGTGTGACACATCTGCATGACACCTACATGTGTGTGCCCCGAGGCTGGGTGACTAAGCCACCACACAGAAGTTCCAGAGACTGAGCCGTTCCTAGCTACGTGTTGCCGGTGCCGCCGAACCGGCCCACCGATCTATCCAACAGCCGTCTGTCTCACGGGAGGTAATCAAAATGGCGGACTTCATCCTACCCAGTGTTACATCAGTTCGAAAATATTGACGCCGATTGTTTTTAATGAAACCGGCATTTGTTCGAAATATTAGTATCAGTGCGCACTGACGTCATCCCCAGGCTTTTGGCGAACGCTGTTTCCGGTTTGCCACTCCAGCAGTCTGGGACACTCCGCCTGCTAGCGTGAGGCAGCATCGTCGGTTTACTGGTAGTTGCACTGTGACTCTTTAACCTGCTGGGATCAAAATCCAAATAAGTTGCCCTTGCTCTAGCAAAATTTTTGAAAGCGAGTAGGACGTGTGTGTGTGTGTGTGTGTGTGTGTGTGTGTGTGTGTGTGTGTGTGTGTGTGTGTGTGTGTGTGTGTGTGTGTGTGTGTGTGTGTGTGTGTGTGTGAGCTGTTTCGGAGGTTTCATAGATGGTTACACTTTCCCTGTGTATAGATTATGTGTATGTTGTACATATATCTTCTGTCGTATCGTTCTGTGTATAATTATATGGTCTTGGTTGGTTTGATTTTTTCCCCTCCATACTGACCTGACCCCAGAACAGGGGACTCGGAAAAAGGAAAATAAAATCTTGAATCTTGACACTGATCTTCAGCGTGTTGTTGAAAGATTTCAAGCCGCTTAGGCATCTGTATTGCCTAATACATGGAAAAAGACACCGGGATATGCACGGCGCCTTTTCCTGGCTCTCGGGCTGCTCGTTTGGGTTCTCTCTGGGTCCGGTGTAGCAGTCCAGATTATACCCCGCCTGGAGTATACCCCCAAATAAACTGGCCTAGCCCAGACTATACCTCCGTATAAACTGGCCTAGCCCAGAGTGGCAGACTATCCCCCCGTTTAAACTGGCCTAGCCCAGACTATACTCCCGTATAAACTTGCCTAGCCCAGACTATACCCCGGAGTGTACTCTGGCCTAGGCCCGTTTAACCCTCTCCTGCCCAATTTACCCCCCCCCCCCCCCTACCATGGACGACCAGAGAGAGAAAGAGAAACGTCTTTGCTTGAATGTTGCACGCGTTTAGCCACTCAATGTTCAATGACGGCGTGTGGCACACGTGAGCGGTTCTATAGTTTTCTTTTTTCCTATTACTTTATTTTCTTAAATCTGTGTTGTAATTGTCCTGATGCACCCAGAGAGAGAGAGAGAGAGAGAGTGTGTGTGTGTGTGTGTGTGTGTGTGTGTGTGTCTTAAGGGAAATTCTGTAAACTTGCAATGCTGGCATCTCATAAAGTACAAGACAAATGAAACCGCTTCATTCTGAAAAGAGCAAAGAGCCAAGTCAGTGGATCTTCCTCAGAGTCACATATTAAATGCACTTTAAAATAGAACAAGACTCAAATTAACAACAGCCTTTTGCTTCGCTCTTCGGGGTTGATCGGCATAGTTAAGACGCGCCTTAAGAACCAGCCTGTATCAAACAGACGGTTGGCCGGTTCTTAGCCGAGGATTTCGCACTGCTCTGATATTTTATTAAATTGCGAACACACTAAAGCATCCTACGTCACAACAATTGGCATGCAAGTCACAAAGACATCACGGATACGTGTCTGTTTTGAAACTACTGGAATTAACGTGGTATTTTTTGTCAGCTTCGTGTTAAACTGCAAAATAGCTCCCGAGTCTCACTGATTGCAGTCGAACAAATATGACTCGTGTCCTTACATGAATAAAATTTTCGATATAAAATCGCTTTGGGTGGGAAGATGAAAGTCTTACTGATATGTGCATATAACAATATGATCAAATTCATTTCAGTTCTTAGCTTTCCTGGCAGCATTCTTGCACATCACCGCATGCGTGTCGCGCTTTTCCGGCCTAAAACAGTCACTGCGATCGACAGCCGGTCGGATTCGCGGCTTAGCCGCGTCACCGGTGTGTGTAGTGGCTAGCGGGGGTCTGCACAGCGGCGACGCGCTTCACACACAAACAACCCGAAAGGGACAATTACGTAAGGAAAGAAAATAAAGCTTTTGAAGCATAGTAACACCGTAATCACCTCCGCCATGTTGACTGCCCCTCGTGTGCCTGTGTGTCCTGTTGCAATCAGTATTGATCGAAAGCTGACAGGGTCGCTGCATCGATTCACATGTGGGTCTGAATCATACGTCACTTGCCAACGTTACAACGTTAACCTCGGGCAATGCAGGATATAAATTAACTCTCCTCTGAGCCAGCGGGAATTCACTTCAGACGTCGTCCATGTCACGTCCCACATTGTTTGGTGTATAACAGTTTAGCACTCAGCCCGGCAAACAAGCACGTGCTCATTCTCTGGTGCGAGCAAGCAGGATACCTAAGGTTTGAGTTGGAATTTCGGGTTGAGTTTTGAAGTGTATAAATTAATCTCGGAGAGTAGCCGGCTCGGCGGTGGATCATTTAGTCAGTCCACTGTTCTCGCAACTCGTGCGGAGTTAATTCAGTTCGACCCCGAGACTTGACGAGAGTTAGAAACAACTGAACAACAACAACAACAACAACAAAAATGGGCTTACTCTTTTACGTTCTTCTGACACTGGAACATTCTGACGTTGCCCAAATTTAAAAAATCCGGTTCCAAACGGGAGCGGCCCATGCAGATAAAAAAACAAAGAAACAAACAAAAGAAGCAGAAAAAAAGCGAAAGTGGCGCTGTACTGAGAGCGACGCGGTAACGCCCCCTACCCCCTCCCCGGCGTCTCGCTGGAGGTGAAAATTCGGGTTTTTCCAGTAAAACATGCTCTCTCTCTCTCTCTCTCTCTCTCTCTCCGAGGGCTCTCTCTCTCTCTCTCTCTCTGTTATATTTCGTATTGTAACAAGGACAGTAAGCGAGACCTAAGCGTCTATCATCTCATCCTTACCGTCAGTTAGCCAGTATCTCTCTCAGCCACACACACACACACACACACACACACACACACACACGATAATATTCAATGGTAATTTGAAAGCGGCAAAAAAATTAATGGCCACAATAATAATAATAATAATGAGTATTGTATAGACGCGTTACCCAATTTCGTGAATTGGCTCAAAGCGCCGCAAACTGAACCCAACACGCACGCTCACGTGAATCACACGCATTCTCTCACACACTGGACATAAACATATTACAATCACGTGGTGCGAAGGGTCAGCTCAGCTGTTTAAATTTCGGAATTTAGAATTGCATTTATTTTTCAAATTTGGTGGGCTGAACGTTTTCCAAAGCAGAGGGGGAGGAAGCCGGAGTACCCGGAGAGAACCCCCGACGATCGGCCCGTATGAACGGTGCCACATACGAGAAGGAAAAATTCTTTGCCCCGAATGGGACTCGATCCCCCCCCCCCTTCCCCCCTCTCGCATTGGTGACAGGTCTCTTAACCACTAGACCACCGACCGACCACAACAGTCTAAAGAATCAAGATAAGAGTGACTAGTGATGGCAATATACACACATCGTGACTGCCAGCCAGGGCCTGCTTCGTCCAGCAGTATCTCCAACACTAAACCGGCACTGGCAATGGTGGCCATTTCAGCTTTTACACCGAGAGCTTGCAGCCCAGACCTACAACATACTCGGTGTCGTATTTGATGGAGTGAAAAGTGGGCAGCCGCTTATGCCGACCGACCGAGGCTTCACGACGACGTCAGTATCAAATTCTAATTATCTCAGCTGGCAAGACACCGCGAACACTGAGTTTCGCTTGTAATTTCTCGGTCACTTGACAACAAGAAAGAGACCCTGTTTCGCTCCTTAGTGCTCGTGTTCACACCAGTTACGAAGTTTGTTCCAGTTTTTGGAGTGGCTGGCACGGGGCATAGCCCAATCACTGGGATCTCTGAAATTTCACTTAATTTTTTTTCCCCCCTGTATATGCAGGGCAGTGCGTGCGAGGTGGTTTATCATACTGTTTAAAGATCTCCTGGAACAAGAGAATGATTCACTGTGCGCCGTGTCTCGCGTGACTGTGACAGTTATGGGAACAGCGTGCAGACAGACATCATGGCGGCTGTTTGAAGTATCGCTCTTTTTTTAAACTTTTTTTTTTAAAACCTCTTGGCAAAACGATACGGAGGAAAAAAATTGTCAGAGAAAAATTGTCCATGGAAATGGCTTGACTATAAATCACTGATTTTTAAGTTCAGAAATTGTCGGACGTTTTTCACCAACTTTTAGTAAATCAATTGTCCTGAAAATGCGTCAACATTTTTCAACGATCTCCACGATCTCAACGCCTACCGACCTTACCCAGACTAGGACATAAGAAACCCAAAAGCAAAATTAAATAAAAAAGGAAGCGAAGAAAGGAAGAAAAAATCCTTCTATAACGGCTTAGGCACCTTGCTGGAATGGGCCCGCTTCTTGATTAAAAAAAAAAAGAAGAAGAAAATTTAACGGCCCTACAGCTAGTTTAGTTCGAGGTTAGACTCTAGCCCGGGGCTAAAAGCCCTAACCTCGACTTTTACATACGGGCCCTGGTCATGTCAGTGCTGAGAAAACTGACCGGGCTAATCTGTCTGCGCCAAATGGTCTACTAGCTGAGACAACAAAGCCACTACAGTGACAGGTGACACAATGGACGACTCCACTCGGCAAGACCCGAGGCCATAGCTCCGCCCCTTCACTCTGCAGTGTATAGGCAAAACACAGTACGTCCATGACGTCATTGTATGGGAAGAGTGGTGATGTCAAGATGAAAGACATTGACGTCAATGAACTTACTGCTTTCTTTCCATTTTCCAGTCGTATCAATCTACGTGATTGTGCTTCCTTCGTTGTAGTGTCTGGCAAGAAAATTTGCCAGACCATGTCACGTGTTGTGCTCATTATGCCGCGGCGGGACGCGATTGGATGAACTCTGGGGGGCTCGGTCACCCTTTTGATTGACAGAAGTGGAATCGTCCATTATTGGTGATATTTATAAACACTAATGAATCATAGTATAGTTTCTGCTTCGTTCAAACTTTGCTGCCGAAAATAGCATAAAATGAGTGTTTATGCTCCACTAACGAACAACTTGAAGGTGGCTAGGTGGGTGTTTTAATGTCAGTTTGTCTGCCGCCACCACCAGAGGGATTTCAAAGGTATTGTTAATTTGCCTCGTCACCTGTATGTGCATGATTTGTAAAAATAAAAACGACAACATTAATAATAATAATAAGTATTAGTCGTAATAACGACGACAAAGAGACGATTACGAACATCTGTGACTTTTCGAGGCTCCCAAGTTGTTTGTGTACCTGAAAGAAACACTGAATTAACACTGCACACACACTGATCATACCATCGTGGAGAACTGAGGGCGCAGAATCATATTTTACTGTTGGTCAGACCTTTAAAGAACCGTTGTGCAGCCATTTTGCGAGAACAACTATCGCTGTTGTTGGCGGCACTTGAATCAACTGATGCTGTCAGCAATTTTTTTTTTTTTGGATTCCCTAAGTGTGACCCATTTACGTGTGTGTGTGTGTGTGTGTGTGTGTGTGTGTGTGTGTGTGTGTGTGTGTGTGTGTGTGTGTGGTACATCCATGATCTACTGGCCCAACAGCTAAACCAAGAACTGACTTGGACCGCCGGATTCAGAAAAACAGAAAAAGAAAAACAGTTTGATTTACGAACACGTTGACAAGCGGTGACGTAAGCAGTACTGCGCATGGCAATCGGATAACACACACACACACACACACACACGCGCGGCACACGTACACACACTGACACGCACACATACACAGCGAGAGGGTCCCGTCCGGCACTGGCGGCAAACCTACATTGAAATGCACCAATCCAGTTTTCATTACACTAGTGACAACAAAAACAAATACATAAATAAATAAATAATTAAATAAATGAGGCTGCCGACGTTTTTCTCCCTCAGTAGACCACCAGGTCGTTTTGACATCACTGTGATGTACGCTTGGCGACAATTGTATTGGGAGTTTTGCGCGCGCGGGCTCTCTCTCTGTCACATATTATATTCGAACCCAAAGTTCTCGTAACTAGATCAAGTGATAGAAGAAGAAACGGGAGCAGCGGGCAGACAGTGGGAGGGCCGGGAGGGAAGGGGATGGGGTCAGTGACAGGGGTGGTGGTGGGAGAACAGTGAATCAGGTCGGGTCAGATCGAGTGACGAGAGAGAGAGAGAGAGAGAGAGAGACTGAGAGCGAGAGAGAGAGAGGGGAAGGAAGGAAGCATTCATCACAGAACATTGCCCTGCCTCACCCCGCCTACTTGAAGCATACAGCGAAACCCCCACTACAATTTTGGCCACTCACTTCCGTCCTTGTTCCTGCCGGCGTGACCTCACTAATTAGTGGGCTACTGCGATCAGTGGCCAAGTCACGCCGCCTGGCCCGGCTCTCGGCCGGTTTGGCAAATCGGTCTACACGCTCAGACGACTCGTTGAAACCGGTTCAAACCTGCATCTTTCGCGGTCTATCGAAACTGACAGAGTCACGTGTGACTCAGTGACGCGAATCACGCACAATCACAACAAAAATGGCGAAAAATAAATCTATACTTTCAGCGCCGGCGTACTAGGTAATGTCAGTGCAGGGTGGTTCCACTGACTCGGACTCGGTGCTAATGATTCATTTCAGTTGTGCCCAGTGCTACTGTTTCAGTTCTCTCAGACGGCGGATTACCGTCTTCGGCCGGTTATGCCGCTAAACCCGACTGAATTCCGTTCGGCGAAATATCAGATATGGTCGGGTTTCATTTAGTGATTTTTTTTTTTTTAATCCAGAAATGAAGAACAAGAGAAACCGGCCACTGATTCAGTTCTCTCCGGCACTGATCAGCCGTGCCCGAACCCCCCCCCCCCCCCCCCTTAAAAAAAAGGGAGAAAGATGCAGCCATATTAGCTCCGTCTGTGAGATCCACGCGGCCACGTCAGTTGCGGAATACAAGGAAACTGACACGCGTAATTCCAATTCCACACATTGCAAGCAAGGAGTGGATGCCCTAAATTTCTGATAGGTAGGTAAGCCAAGAGTGATTGGAGACAGCCGGCCTGACGGGCAGGTTATTGAGGGGGGGGGGGGGCAGCTATCCTAAGGGAACAGGCGAACAGTCCATCTGAACACGATTCACTCCAGTCAGACTAGGGAGCCTCTGATTTGTTATATCCTTGACCACTGTGCCGACTGTCACGCCGCAAACAGATCCAGTTATACAAAGGAAACAGTTCCTTGGTCAGTGCACAGGAACTGTCACAGTCTCAGTCTATCTCAGTCTTCGAAAGAACCATGTAGTCAGATCTAAATTTCAGATGCCAAGTTAAAACCGCGACCGAGTTCAAAACTCTTCAACTGAACAGGCCCGCAAACAACGTTAACGCCAGCAAACCAACCGTCTCCCTGTGACCTCTACCAATTAAGCCATCTGTAGCTATTAGTGCGTTGTTCGCTGGACCTGTTAAGAAACAATAGCGGCTGAAGAGGCCGTTACATTCAAATGACATCTGAAATACGGCACGCGTTTCCGCTCTCCTCACTCTCTGGATGGGCAGGGGAGGCCGCATGGGGGCGGGGACACCAGGACTGAGGGAGGGAGCACGGACCTTGAGAGGCATTCCAAAGTCCTGTGGCACAATATTTGTCAGCATACAGAAATTTGACATCAAGATAGGTGGCTGCATAATTATATAGCTGTACTGCGGTTTGCGGCTCCGTCAACCCGGGTCATACGCCGCCTGCTGATGGACAATGTAAGTTATCCATCCACAGAGTCATTGGTTCCATCGGCATCAAGTGACCTCAACACCAAAATCCGTTAGTTGTGCACATCCCTTATCAGTAAACTGATCGACTGCCCGCGTCCACTTTGCCGTGCTGCACTGGTTGCTTTGTCAGTAGTATTCCGGGTTTCCACTGTTTTCAAGTTTCTGCTTTTTGCTTTTCATCATTAGTCAAGTATATACATACGGAGGCAGGACTCGGCAGGGGGGGGGGGGGGGGTCTGTCGCAATAGAGTCACGTGAGACTCAGTGACGCGAATCACGCACAATCACAACAAAAATGCAAAAATGGAGAAAAATATTTCTATACTTTCTTACCCTAACCCACCCCACCCAACCCTGCAGTCATCCGCTCTCCACACAAACACGGCGGGATCTGATAGTCATTGTTGCCTGTTCAGTCACACACACAAGGTGTGACAGAGAGTGAACACGCGTGTTTGTGTGCCCTCGAATAGACTCTCTCTCTCTCTCTCTTACACACACACGCACGCACGCACACACACACGCACGCACACACACGCACGCACGCACGCACACACACACACGGAAAGAGATGACTGTGCAAACGTGCGTCTGTTCCCTCGAGCAGCTGCAGTCACCCTCTCTTTCTCACACACACACACACACACCCACCCCGGAGACAGATCGGAAGTGCGCCCGCCAGTCGCCAGCCTAAAATAATCAACATATCGATCCGGTCTCGTCTCTCTGTTACCTCAGTACACCCCCTTCCCTCCCCCCCCCCTCCCCACGGTTGTCGCCGGTACATGTGGGCAGGCCACATCCAGTACCATCCAGTACTCATAGATTGCAAGGTCTCTCTCATCCATGGACACATGGTGTATGTTAATGTCGAAACCATATAGGAGTTTTTCTCTAGCACATACGCATTCCTACGAGTGTTACGTACACACTCTATGAATTGCTCCGTGTTGTGTACATGTATTTTTTAAGGCAATTCAGAGAATAACGTTAGATTGAACTGCATCATCACCATTTCACAAGCAAAATGACATGTCTTTCAGTCACCGATAACCCCATGGTATCAGCACGTTTTGCACTTCAACCTTTTTTTTAAAAAAAACAAAAAAAACCACGGGGAATAATTAAAAAACAAACCATAAAAATACCCCCCTCCCCTCCAGATAGAACACAACATAAACAACAACACACGCACACCAGAAAAACAAGAAACTAAACAAATCACCACTAAACAAACAAACATTTCCAAAGAAAAACAACAACAGTATAACAAATATGAACCAATGAACACAAAAACAAAAAAACCCATGAAATGAACACAGCTGCTCACACATAGTTCAAACATAAAGAGCAGGTCGCTGTTTTGTGTACTTTATTTTGAACAAGTTCAGCACTATGCTTTGCATTGACATCCATGGCATGAGAGTAATAAACACATGTACAGTGCACCGGCATGTGAAGGTAATATCTGCACTACGCCAAACGCAAGTTAGCAACTTACCACAACTTCGCATCCACACAATATCAAGACATTTTCTTGCATGTCTGGATGCACGCGTCAAAGTTTACTACAATAGGAAGCCTGTATATTTTGTATTTATTTATTTATTTATTTTTATGATTGAGAAGTGTGAAGAAGCAGAGTTTACGGAAACAAACATACTGACCATCAGTGATAAATGCCCATGAATGAAATGACATTTTGCCGTAGAAAACTGAAGTACTGAGTACCCATCGACAATTGAACACAATCTCTGAGTTGATGGAAGAAAAGTAAGAAGTATTTTGGTGTACACAGGAAGGTGGGTTGATTGGATGGTTACTTGGTGGGGGGGGGGGGGGGGGGGTTGAAGTTCTTTCCGGACTGTATGAGTGATATCGAAGCGGGGCATTGTGGAACAAGGTTAGAACAAATTTTGGCTACCAGCTGGAATTGAACTCACGGCCCCAACACTGTCCGGTGTAGCAATGCTGGCTCCCACTACACCTAAAGTAAAGGGGGTGGTTATAGTGGAGGGATGGGTAGTGCTGATGGCACCACAATGTGCACGTGACAAAACTTTTGACAAGTGCTCTGGGAAAGAAATCTGGTGGGATTTGGTGGTCTGTCAATATCTGTTCAACATGTATCTACTTGTCTAACACTACATGTACTTCACTGATGCAACATTTAAACCCTAGTGTGCTGAAAACGGAATATACCACACTGCCTCTACGTTTTTTTCAGCAAAAGACAAATTCATGCAGCAAAATCAGGGTTAAGCTTCTTACCAAAAAGACTAAACGTGTGCTTGCATCAACCATGGATTTCAAACTGAAAATCATTCAATGAAAACTACATGGGTGTTGTCAAAACCACCATAGACCCATAGTGTGCTGAAAATAATGCGCAGATGCTTTGTCCTAACCATAACCAGATAAATACAATCAGGGCAAGTATTTTCTACCACGTCAGTTGTGTTTTTTTCTGATGAACAACTGCTTTTGCATTTCAAGACAAACAGAAACATATCCCCACAGCCAAGCCCTAGCCTGCTACGCACGTAGTCTTCTCCAGGAAAACAGACAAAGCAACAAATAGCAAAACCTATTTCAAGCAAGTTACCAGACCCAAAACCAACTTGCAATAACACACCGTAAGTGTTTACAAAAATAAATAAATAAAACTACATGTACCTCTTCTGAAATATGACTGAAATGTTGGTGATGGGAAACAAATACTGATTCAACTTACACTAACAAAAACCATGAACAGATCTGTTTGAAGACATGTAATACATTTACGTTCATATGCAATTAAAGACATTCAATGTTACTAGAAGACTAGATTATATTTTGGTGGGACAAAACAAAAGATATTGCCTAGGTTTCAAACCAAATAAAAACACATGTATTGCTGCAAGCAAACAAACAACCAAATTAGAATTGGCAGGGACTAGACAGAAAACCTGCTGTAGCACAATGGATCTTGGAAATGTAGAAAGAAAACTGAAAAAAAAAAACAAAAAAAACAACAACCCCAAAACAAACTTGAATCTTGAAGAAACCCACGTTGGCATTCAGAGATATGTTAGAAGCAAAAAATTCCCTCCGATTCAAAACTATGTAAGTTGTAACATTTATTTTCTCCCACCTCCCCCAACCCCCCCCCCCCAAAAAAAAAACAAAACAAAAAACAAAAAAACAACAAAAAACAAAAACAAACAAACAAAAAACATACACACAAAAACAACAAAAATAAACAAACACCCCCCCACCCCCTAAAAATAAAGCAAGAAAACTGTAGTTTAAAAAGTTCTAATATGGTGCACAAGTGCACTAAATACCTAAGCATAATGAGCTATAGTCGGCAATCAACTGGACAGTACATTCATCATAAACATGTCACATGTGAATCTAACATCTACAACCATTTCACTACCATTATCACTACTATCTCTACACGCTAACCACGGCAATGCTACACAACAGTGTCTCAATATGACTGCGAACGACACATATCAACTACAAACTGTGCACCAGAAACAGACAATTATTATATATAGACTCACTTTGTTACACACTTGAGTCCAAAAAATACTGCACTATGATTGCAAAGAGCCGTGTATTGCACATAGCTTTTGTGGTGAAAGTAAATCAACATGGGGGGAAACAATGAAGGAACTGTCAACAACACCAACAATTGTAAAATTCACGAACAGTGATGTTCACAGCTGTACAAACAAACAAAAATAATCAGTCGTTGATCATTGTAGGTAGTATGGGGAGAATCACGAGCAACATGGAAAGTGGCACAACTATTTGCTCAATCAAGGAATGCACAAGAGAAAGATTTACAGCTGCTCAACAGACAAAGAAAAAAGCAAAGAAAAACAGCACATATATACCCCGCTACATGCATCAGCACGAATGCACACACACACACACACACACACACACACACACACACACACACACACACACACACACACACAAACACACACACACAGAGAGTAAGGAAAACTGTAAACTCAGTGTTTGCTGATATGGAAATGACAGGTTCGGAGAAATATATGATACAAAAACCACACACACGCACACACAGAGTAAGGAAACCTGTAAACTGAAAATTCAGTGTTTGCTGACATGGAAATGATAGGTTCGGAGAAATACACACACACACACACACACACACACACACACACACACACACACACACACACACACGCACACACAGAGTAAGAAATGATAGGTTCGGAGAAATATACGATACAAAAACCACACACAGGCGCGCACATTGAGAAGAAGAAGATGCTGAAGAAGAAGGAGAAAAAACAACCACAAAAACCAAAAGTGAGAAAACAACAAGAAAAGACCATCATTTTGAAGACGTCAAAAAATCATTGGCCCTTCTCTCATTGAGCATTTCAGCTTCGTTTAGAGGGAAGTAAGGTGTAAAATAAAACCAAGCGTCACACGTCATACCACTGGATTTTCTTGATATGAAACAAGTTAATACATGTACAGATAATGTGTAAATCTCATTATTATTCATAAATACAGGGACATGTAGCTGAACTGCAAGTCTGCAATACTATAGAAGCACCCAGCTCAAGCAAAGATAAGTGTAACTTTGTTCCATGTGTATGTCTTGATCTGATGACAGCAAAAACTTGAGAAGCAGAGGAAGTACACTTGCAATATGGACATCTTCCCTTTTCATCTTCTGACTCATACAGTAATATCAAGCCAATGCCAAAGTACCAAAGGGGCATAAATCTACGTAGTGTTCAGTGTCACCCGCTACAGTCTTTCCCCCTGTTTACTTTTCTGACGCATTTGCTTCTCGAGTCATTTATCATCTTCCTGCGTATTTTGTTTTCAAACAGAATCAAGCTATAACATCCAATCCCAAATGAACTTCACACTGCTTTACACCGACGCCACATCAGAACAGTCATACATGCAGGGCTCAATATCTAGGGGAAGTTTCCGGAACTACAATAGGCCAAATGTCCTGAATATTGTTCTCTGTGGCGCGGAACTGACAGGAGACATGTGCGTGATAAGAGAGAAATCGGACATTTTGAAAACGAATCAGTCTATGACCGATGTTCAGCACGGACACAGAGCTCTGCAGTACAATGTCTATTATTACATCTTTATCACAGTCATGTATTGCTGGGACAAAGTAAATGTATGTGTATATTACACCATATCACATACATATAATACATGTATACATTTTGTTTGCCAGGTCAGCACTGCAAGACAGCATGGCAATCGAATCTCAGGGACCACTCAATGACAGCACTGTGCAGATTCAGCACAATAAAATTGTACAAACAGATCATTTCCAATGAACAAAAAGGCAGGCAGGAACCTCTGGAAATATTTACAAAATAATTATTTTTATCCCACAAGTATGACGCTGTTTTCTTTGGGACCAACATAATGAACACAGGATCTTAGAACAGACCCAGAACACAACCAAATGTACACACCGGTGATATATGACCGACGGAAATACATGTATCTACATTGCTGTGCTGATAGCAATACATTTAGGAATATTGCCATGCAGGTGAACCATGCACAATGAAATGCCTTGCACACAATTATTACAAGTACATCAAATGAAGATGAAAACCAAGCACCTCACACACCAACACAAACAGCCCCCCCCCCAAAAAAAAACAACAACAACAAACAAACAAACAAACAAACAAACAAAAAACCCGCTGGCAATTCTCTCACAATGATGGCCTCTGATTTGATCAAACGCTTTGTCTGTTCATGAAAACTCCCTCAGATAAGCTGAGATTTTGATCATTCTGACGAGACGTAAGAAACAGACAAGCAATGAAAAATTCCGTAAGTCTGAAGTGTGTACTCTACCAACGGTTGGACACACCGACGGTCCCCTACTGGTTGGTCAAGCAGTATGCAATTGATGGGAACAGAAAGCATGGGCAGATGAGGGATATGATACGCAGTTTTTAAAAACATTTTGGCTTTTTCCCCCAAAGAGGTACTTCTCAAAACTGTTTTCAACAACCAAAAAAATCTTCTTACAAGTACACTGTACATGCATTTACTTTCTCTTATTTCAAGTATTTTCGCACCTTAGGGTGGAGTTTGTGTTCACTTTATGAAAGTTGGTCCAAATTTCCTGATACACACAAGCATGATATGATTTACAGCAGTAACTTGCTAGATCTATAATGCCTAGGCTAGCGACGCATGTGAAAGACCATGATTATTGTAAGTAGACAGTAGTGCTTATGCCTTATGGTGTTAGGTGGGTTAGTTTCTATCTCATATTGCAACCAGTTATTATTTTTATTTATTTTGCTAAGGGTTGTGGAGAATAAGACTAATTTACAACTAGCAGTGCTCCTCCAAAACCCCCTCGCAACCCCCCCCCCCCCCCCCATCCCACTTGAAGATGAACTGCTTGATTTAAACTTACATGTCGCACGGATTTTGAGGCAAAACACACACCTCAGCACATCCACGTAGTCCATTTTGCTGTGGTGCAAGAAGCGTGTAGTGTGTATCATACAAAGTAAAGCACGTGGAAAGTCTGTCAGGATTGTCCAACTGGGTTCTTTAAGTTTTTAGAGCTTACAACTTGGACAGATCAGGCAGCAGACAGGAAAATCAACATGGCCTGCAGAACAGATGAAACCAACATCCAAATACACTTACATGACATTTTTACTCGTTCAAAACTGGTCTCATTCAAAGTTGATAAAAGAGAGAATAAAAATTAAAAGAGAAAAACAGACACTACTCCCCCCCCACCTCCCTCCTAAAAGCACCTTACACGTGAACAACTTGTTTCAGTTCCAAAACAGCTCTATGTTAGCTTGTGCGTAGCTTTGGAACAGAACACGATGCTTGTAAAACCTGGGGACAAAAAAAGAAAAGAGAGAGAGTGAAAAGAGTAAAGAAAATGCTATTCCTCCTTCTCCTCTTTCACAGCACCATTGGTACCGCTGGTAGTTGTTGCGGCAGGTGTCTGCGACTTTTTGTCACTGTAGATAATGGCAGCTTTCAGTCTTAAATAAATTTCCTGCCTGACGGCGGCCGTGAATTTGGTGACGAGGGACAGTGCAGTGGCGGCTGCGAACACGATGTTGATGGTCAGAATAAGGTAGAAGTTGCCTAACCAGTCCATACTGCCAAAGTTGCCAATCAGGTCGAAGTTTGTGATGCCTGGAAAGAAACCAGTGAAGAAACAGTAAGACCTGTCTACAGTGGCCTTCGAAGGCACCAGAAAAAGTGACCTTTCTAGACAAGTGACCATCTTATACAGGGACATTCTGAGTATAAGTATGTGCATGTATGTGATGGGGGAAAGATGCCCCCCCCCCTCCCCACACACACACACACAGAATGTTGTGTTTCTAAATTCACTTAACTGTGAAGAGCTCGAGTCCGACCACTCCAGCTCCCTGCCCCCTATATGATAAGACTGGTTAAAAAGAACAAGCCACCGGACACCAGTAGCAGCCACTTCAAGCCACTATTACGCACGGTGTGGGCCTTTAACTGCTGCAGATTGTGTAACAGTGGCTTCAAGCGATACACAAATTTCAAGTAAAAATGCGATTTCTGCAATGGCTTTGAAGTGCTAAACCATTTCTGAGTTAAACAATATATGTAATTTAAAAAAAGTAAAAAAAAAAAGTTAATAAATAAAATAAATGGAAGTTCAGTATTTCCCACTACATACCAAGCATTTTTGAGACGATGGGCAGAGCAGAGCTGAGAATCAGCAGCACAATGCAGTTGAGGATGATTTTCACCATGGACGTGTCTGAGCGCCGTGGTTGCAGGCGACTCAAGTAAGGCAGACCAAAGAAGCCCACCACAGCTGTACAGATGAGATAACTAACCCCGAGTTAAGGATCCAAATATAGAGCGCGACTTTTGTGAGTGAACGTTTAGCTGTGAGTGTGACATAATAAAACGTACAAAAGGCAGATGCAGCTTGGGAGGGAAAAGATCAGCAGACTACAAACGCAAGGGGGGGGGGGGGTGGTCACTGGGGGTGGCATGTGTGTGCCTGTGCATGTGTATGTGTGTTTGTGTGTGTGTGTGTGTGGGGCTTGGTTGATGAGAAAAGTTTGAAAGCATAACTGCTACACAATGCTCCCATCTCATTCACACACTGAAACAATACAAGCTGTCATTGTTGTGACTTTGGTGTGATTTGAGTTTGGAAATACATGAACATGTAGCAATGAATGACGTGCATTCCATCGGGGCGGTCGGTGGACTAGTGGTTGAGAGACTTTGTCACCAATGTGAGAGGTAAGGTTCCAGTCCCACTCGGGGCAAAGAATTTGTCATTCCTAGACCTGGCAGTCTTTATTCTGGCCGATTGTCGGGGGTTCTCCCCAGACACTCCGGCTTCCTCCCCCTCTGCTTTGAAAATAAAATGTAATTGTAAACAGAAACTCAAACAGCTGAGTCGACCCTTCACACCTTGTGACTGTAATGTGTTCATGTCCAGAGTGTGAGAGAATGTGCGTGATCCATGTGAGCGTGCGAGTTGGCTTCAGCTCGCAGCGCTTTGAGCCAATTCAAGAAAATGGGAAAAGCGCCTATTCAATGCTCAGTTAATAAATTTATACATTTGACAATTTTCCCAAGCTATTTCCAACCACGGAGATAGGCCAAAATCCTGTTTTGCCTCAGGCTTGGTATGTTACACTACACGTAATACCAACACACGTACTGAACTAGAACCAGTCCAATGAAAAGGATACAGAATGAGAACGATTTCTAACGCTGCCCCGACTGGTCCGAATGTAGACAGTGATGACAGACCTAATACTGTGTCCTGCACAAAGTTGAGGAAAACAGACAACTGTCAGAAAACATTCGTAATTACATGTATATCATTTGAAAAACCTCTCTACAGAAAACAACCCATTTACACTGATCAGCTCAACAGTCATCAAGCGGGAAATGAGGAAAGGACTGGCTACACTACTATATGATTAATCTGCTGTTACACGCACAACAGTAAATGTGTAAAACAATGGCACAGCAATTTGGTCGAGTGGTTAAGGTATCCGACTTTGGATCGTGAGCTGCCCGGTTCAAATCCCTGGTGAGCATGAGTTTGGATGGATTTTTCCTTTCAAAACGGAGTCAAAATCACATGCAGACTTGTTTCAGGTGCCTGTCCCACCCTCGTGTACATACACATGCACAAACAACAAGCAGGGAACAAAAAATCCCTAATCCATCATTTGACGAAGAGTAGGCTGTGGCCGGTGGCATGGGAAACAGAAATACTGTTGCAAGCACCAGAGTGAATAGCAGGGTGAAGAGATGGATATATATGCACCAAGAGGTCTACCATACCGTACCATGCTTTATAATAAATACAACTTACTTTTGCGCCATGAGGCAGAGCCTTGATCCCAATAAGGAGTAAAATGGTGTTTTGAGCAACATTCAGAATGCAGAATACCTGAAACAAACAGGGAAAGTATTTAGCTAGGTATACATGTGGCCTGTATGGTATACTGTTTTACTGGATATAAGCTAAGGAGATATCAACGTCTTTCTCTCTCTTCTGTACCAAGGACACATATAATTTACAATCACACAATCTTCACCATGTTCTCGTAAAATAAATGCTTTGATTCACGTACTGTACTATGTGTCTCTCTCACTTGAAATGTAAAACGTAGCTAGTTCTCTCTCCTCTCTTTAAAGAACACCTGGGATCTTTAACCTTGTTAGTACAGCACATTTAACACACACACACACACACACACACACACACACACTTACTGTTAAGGCAAGAAGGAGAAGCATAACGACAGGGTAGACCAAGTTTTTCCGCCAAGAGGACACCTGCTGTCTTTTTTCTGCACAACAAATGACAAACAAATTACCACGGGCAGGGAACTCAAATGACATGTGGTATCCTTCTGCAAGAACACCGTCAGATGCAAAACAAATGACCAGACAATGTGAAGATTCTTGTCAGTCTGAACTACTTGTGCCCATGTCGCAAACTGCCTCAGGGGCAAGGCCGAAACAAAATTGACTGAATGACACTGTACCAGATTAGCAAGTACAGTAGCATAGATGCATCTACCTACGGTAAAATCTCTGCAGGATTTTGGTTCGGACCAGTCAACAACAACAACGTCAACAACAACTGCAAACATAACCAGTAATTATTCCTCAAAACTGCTGTCCTAACTTGCAGCAGAGAAAAGTTTGCACTGCTGCACTGTACCACACAAATTACAAGTATTTGTGAGTTTTATTTTTTTTCTCAAACAAAATAAGAATGGCTGCAAGCAAACAGGGGAAAAAAATCCAGCAAATTTACCGAGCTGTTGTCTATTGCTCTGCATCTCCTCCAACTGGAACACCATGGCATCCATGTTGGTGTGACCATTTGCTATCTGGCTGGGTGCTGCAAACACAATACAAGTACATGTACAGCCTTTCAGCAAACTGTGCAAAATATGTTGATGGCACAGTATGCAATATTTCTGCCACTGCCTCCGTGACAGTCACCTCCCACAATTAATCCTGATTTGGCATTATATGTTAATTGTTATATGTCACTTAAGTCTTCCTTGAATTTTTTCCAACTTTCCTGATATTAGTCTAAGTCACGTTTAGGTTGGATTGGTCAGGAAACTTAAAGAACTTTATTTCACTTCTACCTTGTGCTACTGTGTGTGTGTGTGTGTGTGTGTGTGTGGTGTGTGTGTGTGTGTGTGTGTGTGGTGTGCTGTGGTGTGTGTGTGTGTGTGTGTGTGTGTAACGTCAGCATGAAGTAGCAATTACTGCGTCAGCAGTTTGCCAGTCAGTCCAAACCTTGTGGCCACTGGCATAGAAGGAATCTCTTCTCGTCATTGTAAACTCTGTTAAAATCTGAGAGGGAAGCCACTCACCCAAACCTCTGAATTTTATTTTTCGCAACAGGTTCTCTTCCTCTAGTCTTGCTTTGTTCAGCTCCTCTTCAATGTCACGCAAAAACTGTAACATAATCAGCTGAAAGAGAAGACTGAAAGAAGACGGGCTAACACTTGCACCAACTATACATGTACACCCACTTAGAATCAAGGCTTAAAATGGTCATGATCCAGGAGAAAAGTGTGTAACAGTTAGTGACAAAGCGAAAAGTGTCTGCAAAGCTGAAGCATCATACTAGGGGTGTCGAGGGGCATGCTCCCTCAGAATTTTTCTTTAAAATCTGTTCAATTTAGTGCATTTTGGCATGATTGTAAGTGCTTCACAAGAGGAAACACTTCTTTTTGGAGGAAATGTTTTAGAATTAGACTAAAATCTGTGCAATTTGGTGCGTTTTGGCATGAGTTTAAGTGCTTCAAAGGAGGAAATACACTTTTCTTTAGGGAAGAATTTTATTAGCCAAAGTTGGAAATCCACCAAAGGGTGGAAGATTTCAAGCCCTGTATAATTTCAGACATCATCACATATATAAGAGAACTGTTTTTCATGGGGAGTTTTAGGTTCACTTTAATTAGATTCACTTAAATTATGAAGAGAGCTCATCTTAAATTATGAAGAGAGCTCAAAGAGCAACATATAAACTTTCCATTTTGACATCAAGCACAGTGAAAAAAAAGGCCAGCATGAAATAGGGGTGCATTTATTGTTGTTTTTTTTTTCCAGATAATACAGTATGCACTGAATAAGTACAGAAAAAAAAACAGAAGTAAACACAACCTTACCTTTGGTTTAACTATGAGTTCCCCCATCACCGTGAACATCCGAGATACCCCAAGAGGTGTACATGCTGTAAATAATCATATAGTAATGGCTGTTTTTCCTTCCTCAAATTTACATGTACATGGTAATCATACCTATCTGTGCACCACATCAAATTACAAAATGTTCACAAATCATTTAAATAGCTCATGGGTAAATAAAGGCAATTACAGTATTTATAATCAGCTACTGATCTTGGCTTTCAACCTGCATGTTCTATAAATAGCTCATGGGTAAATAAAGGCAATTACAGTATTTATAATCAGCTACTGATCTTGTCTTTCAACCTGCATGTTCTATAAATAGCTCATGGGTAAATAAAGGCAATTACAGTATTTATAATCAGCTACTGATCTTGTCTTTCAACCTGCATGTTCTATAAATAGCTCATGGGTAAATAAAGGCAATTACAGTATTTATAATCAGCTACTGATCTTGTCTTTCAACCTGCATGTTCTATAAATAGCTCATGGGTAAATAAAGGCAATTACAGTATTTATAATCAGCTACTGATCTTGTCTTTCAACCTGCATGTTCTATAAATAGCTCATGGGTAAATAAAGGCAATTACAGTATTTATAATCAGCTACTGATCTTGTCTTTCAACCTGCATGTTCTATAAATAGCTCATGGGTAAATAAAGGCAATTACAGTATTTATAATCAGCTACTGATCTTGTCTTTCAACCTGCATGTTCTATAAATAGCTCATGGGTAAATAAAGGCAATTACAGTATTTATAATCAGCTACTGATCTTGTCTTTCAACCTGCATGTTCTATAAATAGCTCATGGGTAAATAAAGGCAATTACAGTATTTATAATCAGCTACTGATCTTGTCTTTCAACCTGCATGTTCTATAAATAGCTCATGGGTAAATAAAGGCAATTACAGTATTTATAATCAGCTACTGATCTTGTCTTTCAACCTGCATGTTCTATAAATAGCTCATGGGTAAATAAAGGCAATTACAGTATTTATAATCAGCTACTGATCTTGTCTTTCAACCTGCATGTTCTATAAATAGCTCATGGGTAAATAAAGGCAATTACAGTATTTATAATCAGCTACTGATCTTGTCTTTCAACCTGCATGTTCTATAAATAGCTCATGGGTAAATAAAGGCAATTACAGTATTTATAATCAGCTACTGATCTTGTCTTTCAACCTGCATGTTCTATAAATAGCTCATGGGTAAATAAAGGCAATTACAGTATTTATAATCAGCTACTGATCTTGTCTTTCAACCTGCATGTTCTTTAAATAGCTCATGGGTAAATAAAGGCAATTACAGTATTTATAATCAGCTACTGATCTTGTCTTTCAACCTGCATGTTCTATAAATAGCTCATGGGTAAATAAAGGCAATTACAGTATTTATAATCAGCTACTGATCTTGTCTTTCAACCTGCATGTTCTATAAATAGCTCATGGGTAAATAAAGGCAATTACAGTATTTATAATCAGCTACTGATCTTGTCTTTCAACCTGCATGTTCTTTAAATAGCTCATGGGTAAATAAAGGCAATTACAGTATTTATAATCAGCTACTGATCTTGTCTTTCAACCTGCATGTTCTATAAATAGCTCATGGGTAAATAAAGGCAATTACAGTATTTATAATCAGCTACTGATCTTGTCTTTCAACCTGCATGTTCTATAAATAGCTCATGGGTAAATAAAGGCAATTACAGTATTTATAATCAGCTACTGATCTTGTCTTTCAACCTGCATGTTCTATAAATAGCTCATGGGTAAATAAAGGCAATTACAGTATTTATAATCAGCTACTGATCTTGTCTTTCAACCTGCATGTTCTTTAAATAGCTCATGGGTAAATAAAGGCAATTACAGTATTTATAATCAGCTACTGATCTTGTCTTTCAACCTGCATGTTCTATAAATAGCTCATGGGTAAATAAAGGCAATTACAGTATTTATAATCAGCTACTGATCTTGTCTTTCAACCTGCATGTTCTTTAAATAGCTCATGGGTAAATAAAGGCAATTACAGTATTTATAATCAGCTACTGATCTTGTCTTTCAACCTGCATGTTCTTTAAATAGCTCATGGGTAAATAAAGGCAATTACAGTATTTATAATCAGCTACTGATCTTGTCTTTCAACCTGCATGTTCTATAAATAGCTCATGGGTAAATAAAGGCAATTACAGTATTTATAATCAGCTACTGATCTTGTCTTTCAACCTGCATGTTCTTTAAATAGCTCATGGGTAAATAAAGGCAATTACAGTATTTATAATCAGCTACTGATCTTGTCTTTCAACCTGCATGTTCTTTAAATAGCTCATGGGTAAATAAAGGCAATTACAGTATTTATAATCAGCTACTGATCTTGTCTTTCAACCTGCATGTTCTATAAATAGCTCATGGGTAAATAAAGGCAATTACAGTATTTATAATCAGCTACTGATCTTGTCTTTCAACCTGCATGTTCTTTAAATAGCTCATGGGTAAATAAAGGCAATTACAGTATTTATAATCAGCTACTGATCTTGTCTTTCAACCTGCATGTTCTATAAATAGCTCATGGGTAAATAAAGGCAATTACAGTATTTATAATCAGCTACTGATCTTGTCTTTCAACCTGCATGTTCTTTAAATAGCTCATGGGTAAATAAAGGCAATTACAGTATTTATAATCAGCTACTGATCTTGTCTTTCAACCTGCATGTTCTATAAATAGCTCATGGGTAAATAAAGGCAATTACAGTATTTATAATCAGCTACTGATCTTGTCTTTCAACCTGCATGTTCTATAAATAGCTCATGGGTAAATAAAGGCAATTACAGTATTTATAATCAGCTACTGATCTTGTCTTTCAACCTGCATGTTCTATAAATAGCTCATGGGTAAATAAAGGCAATTACAGTATTTATAATCAGCTACTGATCTTGTCTTTCAACCTGCATGTTCTATAAATAGCTCATGGGTAAATAAAGGCAATTACAGTATTTATAATCAGCTACTGATCTTGGCTTTCAACCTGCATGTTCTTTAAAAAAAAACCAAAAAACCTATACATCAAACAGAATACATGAAAGAAACAGAAAGATATGAATCTAAAACAGTCAAATTTGTAATCAGTAGACAAAATGCTTATTTTACCTGTTCCTATCATACTTTTACTAGTTTTAGAAGGACATTCCAACAGGAAAACGTGTACGTGGTCACACTACACTGTAGTTATGAGAGCTATGTAACACTGCGTGAATACTTACATAACAAAAGTAAAACCCCAATGAAGGAAATGAAGGAATACAGCCAAGGAAGATGTACACTCCAACAGGAAAACGTGTACGTGGTCACACTACACTGTAGTTATGAGAGCCATGTAACACTGCGTGAATACTTACATAACAAAAGTAAAACCCCAATGAAGGAAATGAAGGAATACAGCCAAGGAAGATGTACACTCCAACAGGAAAACGTGTACGTGGTCACACTACACTGTAGTTATGAGAGCTATGTAACACTACGTGAATACTTACATAACAAAAGTAAAACCCCAATGAAGGAAATGAAGGAATACAGCCAAGGAAGATGTACACTCCAACAGGAAAACGTGTACGTGGTCACACTACACTGTAGTTATGAGAGCTATGTAACACTACGTGAATACTTACATAACAAAAGTAAAACCCCAATGAAGGAAATGAAGGAATACAGCCAAGGAAGATGTACATGCCAGACATCTGTAACACAGGAAAAGAGTAAAAAACACAATGCATTTCCAATGTCATTTTAATTTAAACAAAATCAGTTTCACCTTTTACAGGCAATGTTTCTCATTGTCACTATGGAACTGGATGTACTACGATGATAATGTGAACAAACGGTAAATACCCACTGCACTCCGTAACAACTATCAAGACAATCTGTGGATCATTAAATTTATTTTAAAAAAAAAGAATAATCTTTCCCATGCCCCCCCCCCCCCCAAAAACAACAACAACAAAAAAAAAAACAAAAAAAAAACAAAGAAAACAAAACCCAACATACACTGAAGTTTCCTGGAACGATGATTTGCCCCATGGATTAAAAAAAAAAAAAAAAAAAATTCCTCTCCTTTTTCAAAGAAAAGTCTGTATCTTATGTTAGCCATCCTGCCATATTTACCGCCACCCAAAGTATCTGGTAATTCTACAAATCGCAGCCAATAAGACTGAAGACAAAACTTCTCGATTTTTGTGAGAAAAAACTGTAGCTACAATGAAACAGACACACATGCAAAATTAACAAACATATTATTTTTGCTTTGAGATTTGTGTGCAGCACACCCCAAATACTTCAGTAAAGTGCACTCGGGGAAACCTCAAATTCCAAACAGCTGGTCAGATGAGGGTGTTTGAAACAGCTGTGCATCCATCTGGTATGGATCGCAAAGGGTGGAACGGAAGGAGTGGTGGTTGGGAACAACATGAACACAATGTGCATGGCCTTCAAACGCAGAAACTCATTCATAGCAGAAGTAACTGTGGGAAACATTTACATTAAAAAAATGAAACAGGAAAAAATTCAAACATACTGAGTATGGTAAAAAACAAAAAATTCTCAGAAAATGTCTGGTGACAGCTTTCACCCCTTCCCACCCCATTTCAAAAACAAACTTTCAAGAACAAAAAGAAAAAAAAAAGTGTCAACCACACTGCAGATGTCTGACTTTTTCATACAACCTGAACAAAACAAGGGGTTGAAGACGCTGATCAGACAAGTTGCTTCAAGAAAACGGATACAACAATTTTCACTGAAAAAATGTAATTCTTGCAAAATATTATCAAATGAGAGTATGGAGCATAATGACAAACCCTATCCTTTCTTTGCCAACTCAGATTTTGATGTGCAAGGTCTGGACGAGGGAGGGTTAGTTAGAAACAGAAGGGGAATGATATTATTAGTAGTTTACCACTGCCAATGTCTGAAACGATGGAAACACACTTTTTTTAATAGAGTACAGCTGCTCTACACATACCGGGTAGTTCAACCCGTATTAGTTTTAATACACACAAGCATGAAATTACCATACTACAGCCAAGTGGGGCGGCAACAATGTATTGGTTTTCACCTCGTTTTTACTTCTTCATTTTATATTTCATGAATCTTTCAATGATTCTACTATATCAGCAATAATTATCCTCGACTGTTCTACTTGAACCACAAGGTCAAATTCTATGCAGCAACAGTATGGAATCCCCCCCTCCCCCTGACTACTACTGGAAAATTATTCTGTTTCACTGATCGGTAAATCACCACTGAAGCTGCATACACACTTTTAGATTAAGTAGGGCGGTACATGGTACATACCAAACAACTGCTGTTTGCTGTGATGATCCCCGTTGATGAGTGCTGATGCGACCCAGGCGATGCCCAGAACCACAACAGCCAGCAGCGTGAGAACCATTGCAGTCTCATACACCCGAGACATTAACCCCTGCAGGAAATATCACATACACACACTTGCATTCAGTCTGGAGTACTTGCATGAAGTTTTGTGTTGTTGTATTGCACGCAGAGTAGGTCTTCCTGATTTTCTAGACAGCTATGACCTATAATACAAGTCTAACAAAAGGAAAGAATTTTAAAAAAACAAAAAAAAAAAAAACCCCAAGTAAACAAACAACAACAAAACTAAATAAACAAGAAACAAGGCCTTTGATGGCGGCTTTTTGCTACCACTCGTGTCATTACTTTAATTTACAGTTTAAATCACAATTTTCTTCCCCTAACTTTCACCTGGGTTCCCATGCATGGTTACACTTCATGAGATCCAACACTGTGCTATCATCTCTCCCTCCTTGTATAAAAATATGAACAGTGAGAGTCAACAGCAAATCCTGTGATTAACTTAGTACAACCAATAAGACATGGTCTTCCCCAGTTCATGGCCTACCTTTTTAGACCCTGAGAATCCTTCTGCCTCTGTGAAGAAGTAGGCGAAGGGCATAAGAATGAAGAGAGCCAGGTTGGAGAGAAAGAATATGTGATTCCACAAACCTGCAAAACAACAGTAAGATGGCTTGAGAGAGAGGATTTGTTATGTCATGTATCCACTGTCACCCTACATGTAGATAGATCTGTGCACAGTAGAAGTACAAGGGAGTAAACTGAGTGAAATACCGGTACTGTGTTACCTTGAAGTTGACAGGTATCAGTTGTAAAGAAAACAAGCGAATGAATATTCTGTCATCCAGAGTGGTTTGATACTAGTTAATGACAGTGCACTGTCTGCTTTTCGTCTCTGTACATTTGATACCTACACCAACTAACACTGAATGTTTAAGTACAGGCACGAAGCATGACCGACTGACCCTGTATGAGAGACGTGTTGAGCCATTTGACGTAGTAGCTCTTGGGGTAGAGATGTAGCACTTCGTTACTGACGATGGACATGGGGAGTAACAACACCGCCCCTGCTGATACTGACAAGGTGGTTGTACACAACCATAATCTGCAACGCATCAAACAGAGATTAAGAGCATCAACCAATAAATCTTCTCACATTATACCTTGTTACTCACACACAATACACGAGAGTAACTGATAGGATCTCACTGTTAATGAGTGGGTAAAAGTAAAATGACACGGGATTCAGCTGGTTACACATTCTGATGCTGTTACAGATCCTGAGGTGCAGTCAAACCCCTGGTGGGAATGAATCTGGTGGGATTTCCCCACCCGATCGAGCCAAATTAATGTGCAGACCCCTTTACAGTGCCTGTCTCCCCTTCATGTACACGTGTACGCACACACAATATCAAGTGTGCATGGTAAAGGTCCAACTCCAAACTGGAGGGACTGTGGAGTAGAAAACAATTGCACACACATGCATGCAGGAAAAAAACAAAAAAGAACAAGAGTGGCATTGTACTACGGCGATGTGCTCCCCCTGGGGATAGCAACCCAAATTTCTCACAAACGGAGTAATAAAGAGTATACAATAAATGAATTGTTGAATCAATGCCATAGCCAATTTGTCAAAACTATAAGTATAACCACCACCAATGCCAGTGTCAACTCTAGCAGTCGGGACAAACTTACGATATTCTGTAGACTGTGGCGTCTTCTTCACCTGAAACAAGGACAGTTAATTAAAGGCTTAGGTCATGGCACTTGATCAAAAACAACATAAACAGCCACGTTTGTGACGCAGGGGAAGGAAAATATGGAAAAAGTGGGCCCTAATACTAATTGAAAGTAATACGGACAATGCTGAATGTTCTAACCTGCAATTGTTCACAGCATATGGTGAACAGATGGAGCTTGGCTACATGTATTTAATTTTACACAAAGAAGGGATTATGCTGCCTTCACTGAGACTGAGAGTACATGTAATACAAATCATACCAGCGTCTTGTTTTTCTCCCTTCATCCAAAGCACACTGATGAAAGCGCGAAGGCTTTATTAATAGTTTGCTCAATGTATAATTTACAATGGATGCGTTCGTAGATGTAACATTCTACCTTGAACATTTTCTGCTTATCATTATTTCCCATGAGTGATCATCAAAATGAATTATAAGTGCAAACTCAAATTGCCTGTAAATTGTATTACATCTTATACCAACTACCATTACAATGGTAGATCAGCTAATTCATACAGCAAGCGTGTCTCATCAGCATACCTGCATACATATCCTCATTGTCTGCCCGTCGGCGGAACTGGCATATTGTGATGTAGGAACTCACGTACAGCAGCATAAACAACAATAATGATATCTGAAAAACACAAATAGAGTGATAAATTCAATAAGCAAAACATTGTGGAGTTGTTGCCTTTTTTTCCCTTTTTTTTTTTTGTTTGTGTGTGTGTGTGTGTGTGTGCACTTACACACTGTATACATGTACTATACATACATCAAGTACATTTACTACCAGTACTTCATGTAATGTCAGCACTGAAACTGAAAGTACATGAACTTCAACTGCCCTTCTAAGGATAACTTCAAAAGTAAAGGCCCTAATTTTAAGAGTGTTCAGGCTAACAGGTCATTCTGAGAGCTCTGTTTTACTTTTAGTGGTGCCCAGCATCATACCACTAACAGAACATAACAGACAGGCTTGCCTTCCGCAAATTGAAGCTAAAATGCAGTAGCCGGTGACAGAGTGGATATATCACACTTGACCTTGTACTGAGTTTTCCTCATTTCCCAAACAGAAATCTCTCCATAGGTAGTAAGGGTAGCAACAGCACAGTGACAGAAGACCCAGCCTTGACCCGGTCCCACATTTTATCACCAATTATTTTCCATAATCACACACCCTGGCACATGCTTTATTTCCCGTCTTCAACACACGGAGGCACCAGTTCCCTTACACTGAGTTACAGTGGCGACTGACACGTGTGTATTAAGTGAAATAATTATATTCACTGAGGCCATACGTAAGGGGTGTGAGCTCACGGAGAACACCGTAAAATGAAAGGTTAGCTGTGATATATATGTAGACTCTGACTGACATGCCAGCCTGCACCGAACATACAAGGAGACCCGCTGATGGCTTCTTAGCTGAAATTCAATAAAAGCTGCTGTGTCAATAGGCGATGAGTCACAGTGTAACTTCTAGTAAACGCTGGGGGGAGACATACATACACCAACTAACAGTCATACATGTATGTGAACACACACACAGATCACACACACTGGCACAGTGTACCCTCCTTGCACAACTACTGTAGTTAGACAATACAGGAGAGGGGGACGGTGGAGGGGGGGGGGGAATCAAACATGTATAGGGAATGTAAATATTGAAAATGTTTTTAATGAACACACACACACACACACACACACACACACACACACACACACACACACACACAGAGTGTGCCCTACTTGCACAACTAGTCAGACACCGGATATGACCAATATGGGGGGGAAAAAAACATGGTAAAAGTCAATATTGAACTTTTTTGGCAGTATATGGACTAGTCTATACCCCTGCTTAAGTTTACAATACGAACGCTGACACTACCCCCCCCCCCCCCCCCCCCCCCACACACACACACACACTATGTAAATGTAATACATTTCGACATTGAGTGACACATGAGTTCATGCTGTGTCTACAATCACAGTGCTGTGAGTGTGAAAGAATGTCTTCACCCATCAAATGGAGCTGGTGAACTCAAAGCACACCTGTCAAGGAAAAACAGCCGTACGGTATACACTTGAATGAATATTTTACTTAAAAAGTCTATTTCTGACAGATGTCACTTGTCAGCTTCTGCCTGTCTATGAGCCACAGGTGTTTTTCATTTCCAAGCATTCAATTTATTTCAATGACACACCACAGGTGCTTTTCACTATGGTTACGTTCATTTCAAACTTTGCAATTTACTTCAGCTGCCCACTTTCATGCCAGGAACTTGAGAAAGTCACCCTGGTAAAACACACTACATGTACTTCCTGCAGATTCAATATGTGTACACATGTATACATATGTATATATATATATGTAAAAGCCACTGCACGTTCCTTTCCTTCATCAGGTTTTGTTACATGTATGTACTGGTATTTGCTTTTGTTTGGATCTTTGGCCTGTCCTAACTAAGAAAGGGGATGGGGAAGAACACATATATATGCATAGATCTACTTGCACCATATGAAAACAACTGCCCCCCCCCCCCCCCAAAAACCCCCCCATAAGAAACCCCCCCATTGACCCAACAAAAAACAAGGCAAAGCCTGCTGATGCTGTACCTATTTCTATTACAATACCCCGAGCTAAGAAAAATATACGTAAGTAACGACACCTTCATGACTTCAGTTAGCTTGGTACATGTACCTTCAATAATACAAGGTGGGTAACACAATGGTCAGTGCTCAGTGAACTGAAACCAGATCTCAATCAGTACCAAGTCAGTCTATCTCTAGAAGTACCAGAGACATGTATGTCTCTAGTAGTACGCCTATTAGAACTGATGACTAGTGCTAGAAGTAATAGTACATGTAGTACAACAACAAAGCCATGTTTTCATGCCTGAATTAGCACAGGAATTCCAGGAATCTACTTCCAGGCCAAAGGTATACACTAATATAGGTGTCTGGTGAATCAATTATTACCCCACACCTGTAGCAGTATACTTTGTAGGTGTTAAACTACATGTACATTAATTAATACAGCGTTCTTGTACACCCAGATCTGCTGTGTAATCTCCTTTAGTTTCCCTGAGGTCAAGTGTCAGTCATGGCAAAGGCAGGAAAACATAAGCTGACACTGGTGTGGCCTAATTTATGCAGGAATGTTTATCCTTCCCAGTCCCCTTAGTGTTCCTTGAAGTGTCAGTCTCTGCACAGTTTGTCTTGGAGCTGTTTGATGCCAATGGATCGAGTCATTACTTGACTGAGTAGCAAGAGTTGCTGATGTGTGTGTGTGTGTGTGGGCAAGGGGGGAGGGGGGATAAGACTCATAAATTAGATTATTACAGGAGAAAGAATGGAGGAGGAAATAAAATTTTGATTGTTTTCACTTTCACCACGGAATTTCCTCACTTCATGATGTGCTAGCCTTCATTTTATGAAATGAGTAACACAGGCTTAATGTAACGGCAAACTTCCTTTTAAATTTAACAATCCTAAGACCTGCATGGATCAGTTTAGGCTCTCTCTTTTTTATGCCGTCTCACTATATTGATTTTCATTTTCAGAAGTAGAAAATCTGATGTCAGTCACTGTATGTGGTAACTGTATAAACACATACAACTTGTGAATCACATGCAGCAGGTGGTTCCAGCCTGCTCCAGTTTCCACTATGCACGAGTGAATATGATCAATCATTCTGTCTACATCTAGTCAGTCTCACTCTATTTCAAACTGATCTTTTGTTTTTAATAATCATGCTCGCAGACGCCAAACTGTTCAGATTCCTGAATCAACTGGCTAAGTAAACGGTGACACTGACAGCGCACGCTAATCTGGACTGTTGACCGACTGAGCTGACCTGACCCGGGTTGTCTAACCCTAGCACCATCGAGGGTTAAGTCAAGATTCAGTCAAGATGCAACCAACAATGAACCAGTCCGATCGCCTGTGTCAAATGCAAACCACTCACGACAAAAAGCTGATCTAATTTGGTGAGGATAAAGCAAGGCTGACAGATTTAAGCGAGTACATCGTCATTACGAGAGAGGCCTGTTTTCTAACGGAACATGATCACAGAAGAAACAGAAATTATGCGACAGAGACTCACGATGTGTTCTCTGACGGCATCGTGGAAAATCTGCTCTTGCAGCGTAACCTCAGGGTCGTCCATTACACAAAACTTTCTGGGACGGTCAAGGTGGACTCGGCCTGGCCACAGATTCTGTTCCAGATCCCCTCACCACTCTGAGATCTGCCGAGTTGCGTCTGAGTGATACCCACGCATTGTTTTCATTCCGCCATTTAAACAAGCCTTCCCAGAGTTCCGTGCGAAAAAAAGTCGTCTGCCGAGGAGCTCTTCAATCTTCATTTCGGTCGCGGCCGTCGACGAGAGCGGATCGAGGAGCGAGTGCTCCGACACCACAAATTGAAACAGTTTTTGTGGATCGTTTCGTCTCGTAGCCCGAGTACCTGAATGGTAAAATGATCATCTAATTACTCTTATAATATTCCTTACGCCACTTGGCGAAGTTTTATTTATTTGTATCGAAATTACTCCGATTTCGTCATGTTTCGTAAGCTTTATTGCGAGTTACTTCCCTTGGCGAAAGTTTGTTTACGATTGTAAAAGCATGTGCTTGTAAACGAAGAACAGTTTATGGAACAGTTACACCTCAGTAACATGCAAACAGCACATTGTCAGCACCCAGCGGTCTCGCCACGAGTGTCTTATACATTTTACTTTACAGTGTTGTGTCTTGATTGACAGAAAAAACAACAACAACAACAAAACAGATACTTTCCTCCCAGTGACTGTATGTGTGTAGATATTTTACACTGACTCCAATAAAACAAAAGTGATAATACATTTTGTCCCAAACAGCAGCAGGGAACGTACTCACCTACATTAAACACAATTTGGCATTTTGGCCACAGCCTCAGTTTCCGTGTGTCTGAATTATGTGTGCAAGATAAGGAATGCATAAAGCATTTGCCAGTGTGACTGGGATGTGGAAAATGAAATGCCTCTGCTGGGAATTCAAACATACATCAGGTATTGCCTGCAATATACTGTATACAAATTTTTAATGTGAAGTTTCATTGTTGTCTCATGTTAAGATGCCAGGCTGTTCAGGCAACCGCTACCTGTTGCTGTATGGTTCACAGACTGGCCAGGCCAAAGCTATTGCAGAAGAAATTTGTGAACGCTCTAGTCAGCATGGACTGTTCGCAGATCTTCATTGTCTGAGTATGACAGACAAAAAGGTACAGGGACAAATTTAGACAAAAACTGTGGAGAACAAATTTACAATGTTATGGTGGACAGAAAACCAACATGCAATGATAAAAATTTCATTGTGTACATTTATCTGTGAGTAGTGAACCTGTCAAAATATTGCTCCATGTGATCATTATTTCTGGATCTATTTGAGTGTCTATATTTAGCTTGTGTGCTGCTTGTGGAATTAGGGCACGCAGAATGGTTCAAGATGTGGGTGTGTGTGTGTCGAAGGTCATGTATAGATGACAGTCAGTGAGCAGAAATTGGACTTCGAGTGAAACACTGAATGAGTGTATTTTGAAGTGAGATGTTAAGGTGTTTGTAACTGTGAGCTCCAGTAGACATGGTGAAGCCATGGTGCAGAAAACTGTACCTTTATTTCTGTTTTCAGTTCAGCCTTGAGAAGGAAAAATGTGTTGTCCTGGTGACGTCTACAACTGGTGACGGTGAGCCGCCTGAAACAGCTTTGAAGTTTGTGCGTCGAATAAAGAAGAAAACCTTACCTGATGACTACCTTGCACACATGAATTACACAGTTCTAGGTATGAAGCATTCAGGCGCTAGATCCTTCAGGAATTCTGTCAGCACTCTGTGTAACTGTTTGACAGACAGTCTTCTGAAAGCTTTAAGTATCGTTCCTTAGGTGTGTAACAGTCACTCATGTTTGTGTATATTGTTGTGCTTTATGACATCTGTGTACTGTCAGTGATACCTGTTTTATTTTGTTATGATGCACGGCGCTTAGAGCCTGTGTAATTTACATGTGTAGGTGCCTTATAAGTCTTTATTATTATTATTATTATCGTGTCATTCAGAGGAAGCTGAAAAACACATTTCTTCCACTCAGACTGACTGGCTCAAGTGACACAGCCAAACTAGCTCTTTACCTGCTGTTTTTCTCAAGCAGGATGTACTGCAGCCTGTTCAGCACGAAGCCGGGCACCTCCTTCTTGACGAGTACGGGAACCAGGCCTATGTATATTTCTGTGAGCAGCTGGCATGAACTTTTCTCATGAACTTTTCTCTGTACTAATGTGCAGGTCTTGGGGACACAAACTACACAAATTTCTGCAACAATGCCAAGGTCGTTGACCGTCGCCTGCACGAACTGGGGGGCCAGCGGTTTTACCCATCAGGCTTTGCAGATGAAGCTGTGGGGTTAGTGTGTTATTATAGATTATGCTGACAGTTATAAATTATGTTGTTCATTTCCTTCAGGGTTAGGTGCACATGTACTTTTTTTTGTTTTTGAGAATGTGGAGAGAGAGGAGTGTGTCTGCAAAATGAGTTGCACTAGTACTTTCGATGGTGTGTTGGTGGTACTTACTGATTATTTTCTTGTACATTTTTATTTTTTTTAGACTGGAAGTTGTGGTGGATCCGTGGATCGATGGACTTTTCCCAGCACTGCAGAAGTTCTTGGGTGCGGACCCTAGTATTTCCCCGAAATCTGACACAGTGCCTGCCCCCACTTCTGACACCAATAGTTGCGCGAGCCCAGACAGCGGAGTGTCTGAGAGTGCATCCACCAATGGTTCTGCCGATGTATCATCAGAAAAAGAGGTGTCAAAAACTGCCAGTGGTTCTGGCTCACAGGCAACTGTGCGATTAACTGGCAAGGGATCATCAAACAGTATTGAGCCTAGGACTTCTGAGAATTTGATGAACGGTTTTTCCTCAGCAGACAAAACTGAGACGGAACTGAATGATGCTGTCAACAGAAACAGTGCAGACACAAACAGACAGAGTGGAGGTGGTGAGGACAAAATGGACGGCAAGCCTAGTCTTTATTTGAATGGGACTGTGAACAAATCAATGTCAGAAAACAAAACGGGACGAGGTTTTGCTTCCAGCTCGGACGGTGTTTTGAGAAATGCGGCAGTGTCTGTGGACAGCAGTGAGCCGTGTTTACGAGTTTCGCTGCCACCGTTGTCAGAAGGAGGCTTGACCCTGCCTGTGGTGACCCCAGCTTACCTGGCAATCAGCTACCTGTCACCTGATAAGGTGAGTGTGCAGTAAAATTTATGCAGTCATAGTGGCGACCTGGAATGGTGAGAGGGCCTAAGTACTTCCCAAACCTATGGTGCTTAGGCCCATGTACCAAATACCAGTTAGGCTGCCGCTCCTTTCAGTGATAATGGTAAACATTGTACAATTATTATTCAGTTTCCTGCAAAGACAAATTGTTCATCAGTCCTCAAATGACCAACACTCATAATCAAAGGTGATCTGGTATAATTGATACATTGGTGTTTTTTTTTGCCTCAGTGTTGTATCATTTTTTTTGCAAAAGTTTCTGTATTATACATTTTGCACCACGCAACTGCTAATTTCACACCCTGATCTGCTTTTGTTTATTATTATTTTTTTTTTTTCTTGGTTTCTAAGGTTGGAATTTTCAGCAGGGGATATAACCAAACTTTGTAGAAACTATCTCATGTATTCTTTCAACTCTGATTTAGTTATGTCAACCAGCAATTTTTTTTTTTTTTAATCAAAAGATGAAAGGGAGTTGTCTGCTATATTGGAAAAGAGTTTGTGCAGGTCTGTATATTTGGCTCGCTCTGTGCTGGTTAGGCTTGCAGTACCAATAACCTAACAATTATTATATTCATTCAAATAAATTTGGCAGTAGTTATAATTCTCTATATGTTTCTGTCTTGGGCTAGGATCTTGGTGCTAAGCTGGCATCACTACCATGGCAGAACAACTGTAAGCTTCCGTCTGCAGCTTCTGACATCGCAGTGGCTAAGATAGTGTCGGCACAGAGACTGACAACTAAAGATGCAAGCAAGAAAACGCTGCTGCTTAGGCTGAACATTGAGGTGAGTTATCAGTCAGGTTGGTAGTTGCCTGAAACTTGTCATCCAGTGAACGAGCACAAGTTACAACTATACAAGAGGAAAAACGTGACCAAATATATTCAGGTGCATTCAAATTCAATTTAAATTATGTAAAAAATACTTTATTGTCTGTTTTAAAATACAACATTTTCAAACAGTAAATTGTTTTCAGACCCATGCATTTACTCCGTTCATAATAAAAATTATGATGATCTTAATATGACATACCTCAAATAAGCACACACACGTGCATGCACACGCACACACACACAGACGCACGTGCGCACACGCACGCACACGCACACACACACACACAAGAGGATATAATACAAAATAAAAGTCAGACTAATAATGAGATAAATAAGTGAGATACAACTATCAGTTACATCACAGTGTCAAATAAATACTAATACATCTCGTACACTTAAATGGAATTCTTTATCCTGATTCATGTTGACAATTTTCAGAGTGTTTATATGTGATATGCAGGTGTGTGAGCGCCATAAGCTGGGAGAGTGCCTAAACACACTAATACAATGGATTATTGTGCTGTTACAGAAGTGTGGCATGAACTACCGGCCTGGTGATTCCATTTCTGTCATCTGTACAAACCACGAAGATGAAGTCAACCAGCTCATTGCCAGGTTAGTTACTCTTCATACTAAGGCTGAAATCATCACCATACAACGGTGAACATTTCACCGATACCTTCATGGTGCATGTTACCAACTTTGGGGGTGGGGGTGGGGGTAGATTCAGGTGTTACACGCAAGTACATGTACAGTGTTTGCTCGATAGCCTTAACTCTTTGACGACGGAGCGCAATTTCTGACACACGATTTCCTATGTTTACAAGCCCCTTGCTGTCTCCTTGTGTTATCCGAGTCGTGTGTACCATTCTGTTGGCTCAGCACCAGCATTTTAGATGCTATCAGTGTGCAGGTGCCCATAAAGTGATGTCGGACATTACCAAAAGAGCTCAGAACGATCTGTGTGCCTACAGATGTAATCAATTGGATCTATTCTATTCTAATAAATGTCTGCACTGTGACGAGCAGTGATCATTTTTTGTAGAAAATCTATGGGTGAAATGGGTCACTGTGACCAACTTACATGGGCCATTTCCAAATTTTATGGGTCATTCTAAAACGGAACCGAAGGGATGAAAACGGCGACGCGCACACAACTTTTTGTGTATGAAAAGCGCTCCAAAACGAGGCTCTGGGGTAGATGAACGATTGCTTCTGACTGGGCAGACCAGACCACCTGATTGTAGTCTCATCCAATGAGATTTTACGTAACAATAGCTGTCGCTGGGTAGCAGACGAATTTTGTTGGGGAGTCTTCAGACTGTGAGCGCACAGCACTCTGTGTCGAAACTTTTAAAGTTACAACGATGCGCCGCGCCGATCGGCGCACAGCTTAAGATTTTCATGGGTCATTTTTTTTATTTATGCGCCAATGGCGCAAGGCGCGGACATAAAATGATCACTGGACGAGTGATGGTGGTTTTCTGTTTCAGGCTAGGTCTTGAGTCACAGGCTGACCTGCCAATTCAGATAAGCATCATGCCCGACACAAAGAAAAAACGTGCTGCTGTTCCGCCACATTTCCCAGAGGAAATATCCTCCCTGCGACACATTCTGAAAACTTGTGTTGACATTCGTGAACCTCCAAAGAAGGTACTGTCACCTTTCTCTCGCTCTGCTCATGAGTTAAACATGTCAGTGTGCGGGACGTTTTTGTTGACACTGTTGTCTGTGGCATGCTGTCCTGCACCAGGCAGAAATGTTGGACATTGTTAAATATGGGTATGTTTTGTTCCCCAAGAAACAAACAGCTCCCTGTTTCAAACTCATATATCTATTATTTCAAATATCTATTAGCCAACAAATAACAAACAATCATAAAAATAGGTACCACACGTTCACATAAATATGGACATACTAGTTCATACATGCGATAATAGTGTGTGTGTGTGTGTGTGTGTGTGTGTGTGTGTGTGTGTTTGAAGTTTCTTGTTCCAGGTTTACGTATGTTCGATCATTTGGCTTTTTTTGTTTAGCTGTTTGTTCTTCAAAACGGCAAGTTTGAAAATTGGTTGCAAGACCAAAACTTCCACCGTTTTCAAATAAAGTTATTTCAATTTCAATTTAAAAAAACCCAACTCAGAACAACTAAAAAACAACACAAGCAAAAATTAACAACAGCAACAAAAACAAATACATGCGATGGTTGGTTCAGCAAGCAGCTGTGGAAAGTTAGTTCTGAAAGTCTGTGCGATCAGTTACAAAACGTCCTATTATTTTCTTTGTATGCATCTTTCATACAAAATGTCCTAAACTTTTTCGGTCAGCCCAGACATTTGTCCTATGATACACAAAGTTCCCATGGATATAAAGCCCTGAAAGCGTATCTTTATCCTTACTTCTTATCTATTTTCACAGGCCCTTTTACGAGTGTTGGTAGACTTTACATCCGACGCCCATGAGAAGCGACGCTTGCAGGAGCTGTGTAGCAAGGAGGGGGCCGGCGACTACACAGCATTTGTACGAGGGGAAAACGTCTCTCTTCTGGACGTGTTGTGCACGTTTCCTACGTGCCATCCACCTGTGGAGAGGATTTTGGGTATGAGCAGTGTGTGTGTGTGTGTGTGTGTGTGTGTGTGTGTGTGTGTGTGTGTGTGTGTGTGTGCAAAGTGTTCATGTTTTGTATCAGAGATCATGGTTCGAAAGTCTGTATACAGCCCCCAATACGGGAATTGGCTGACAACTACATGAATAAAACTATTAAAAGAAGATGAAGAAGGTCTATTAACAATGTATGCAGATACATGTACAATGTACATGTATATAAACATAAGAAGGTGAAGAGGAAAGATTTAGTGAAACAAAACTGTATGGGAAATAAGACTTGGATATATATCAAAAAGTTGAGAATTTTCTGTTCATAATACAAAACAACTCTTGTTTCAGAACACCTTTCGCGACTTCAGCCTCGGCCATATTCAGCTTGCAGGTAAGGCGTTTGAAAACATTTCTTTGTTGAACTAGATGATCCTGCCTGTTGTTGTTATTGCAAGCGGAGTCTTCATGACTCTCATTGGTGAAAAAGTTTCACTGTAACATCCCTTGCCAGATTACAAGCTCTCATAGGGGTGTCCTCAAGGCTCATAAACAAGTCGTCACTTCTGTTCATGCATTTATTACAGTTGTCTGGAGTTTAATCCAGGGCATGTGGACATAGCTTTCAACGTCGTGGACATCCCACAATCAAGCAGTCGGGTGCTTCCTCGCCGTGGTCTGTGTACAGGCTGGCTGGATGACGTCACTCAGGCTCTTCAGAACAGACAAGGCAGCGGTGATGCTGAGGCCATGGAGGGACTGTCTGACCAGATGCAGTCTATAAGTCTTGGTGATGTAGAGGTTTGTCTATGATACAGTCTTAACTGTCTCTTCAAATACACAGATATGCCGCACGTTTTAACGTGGCAGCGAAGAAATGGCTGCTCTTGTCACTCTTACAGGCCATAGTAGTTTCTGTAATTCTTTTTGTGTAACACACTTGTCTACATACACATGCATACATGAGATGGAAGTGGCACTGCGTGTTACTAGCAACAGTTACTAAGGGATGCTGGAGAGGTCCATTGGAGTGTCCAACGTGTTTTTACAAACCAGCTGTTCTGGTAGTTTCACCTTCCATTCTTTAAAGTTATAAATAGAGTCTGCACTTAGACAGGAGTGGTGAAGTTGTTAAAGTTTGAAATGTACAGCTTTTGTTGACAGTAAACCAGATATATCACCAGCTATTTTTATTTTTACTCCAGATCCCAGTGTGCAGCAGAACCAACCAGAACTTCCGTCCGCCTAATGACCTGTCGATCCCAATCATCATGGTCGGGCCGGGCACTGGCGTTGCCCCGTTCATCGGCTTTCTGCAGGAGAGGCAGCTGAGGAAAAAAGAACTCGTAGACCCAAGCACGTACGGTGAAACGTGGCTTCTGTTTGGATGCAGGAATCGTGAGAAAGATTTTCTGTTCCGGTAAGTATTCATTTTTTAAAAAAATGTTTTAAAAAAAAATGTGTGCATTGGTGTGTGGAGAGTTAGTATTATATCAGATTGATTATTCTAAAGATTGTCAGGTGTGTTCTGCTGTTCAGTTGATCACCGTTCGCCTCAGTGCATTTCTGCCAAATGAAAGGTTGTTTCTGCCCTCTGTGCAGTTCTTTAAAATTACAAATTATGTATTGGTTAGTGCACACCCATGTACTGGTAATACTTACGACAGGGCAAATATTAATACATGTACTATATATTTGCCATTTTGTGAATTTGTCTTAACTGTAGGAATTCTTTGTTAATGAATTTTATCCGTTTTGTTTTGCTTGTTTTTCAGATCTGCTTTTGATGAGTTCCAAAAATCCGGCACTCTGACACACTTCCTGCCAGCGTTCTCACGGGATGGGTATGAGGGTGATGCCAAGTATGTCCAGGACAGCATCAGATCTCGTGCTGCAGACATTTTCCGCCTGATTGACGAGAAAGAAGCTGTGGTCTTCGTTTGCGGAGATGCCAAAAATATGGCCAAGGATGTGAATGCAGCTTTAGAAGAGGTTCTTCAGAGTCAAAAGGGTAGGTTAATTTGTATGTGTAATCAGACTTTAAACCTCTTTCACGCCCAACTGGAGCCAGATTTGTTCTGTAGTTTTTTTAGAATTAGCTATATTGCACATTGCGCAAATTTTAACTCACTGACTACCTCATCAGTGTGGCGCCTTTTTACTCTTTGAATGCTGTTCAGTGTTCAGCTGATTATTTTTTTATTATTACTATTTTTTAATCTATGCTGGTCAGCATTTCATGCCAGTGTTTTGTGATACGTCTCGTTACAGGACTAACTCCTGAAGATGCCAAAGCGTACATGATGACTATGAGGATACACCGCCGCTACTTGGAGGATGTGTGGACATAGACTGTAGCCGGTGTAGGTGAACTTGAACTCAGCCGGTGATAATGATATACTTTGTACTACGGTTCAGGACTGTACACAACCTGTGAGAACCTGGAATCACATGGTGAATCACATCAGCCCAACACTCCGGAGCACACAGCCTGCCAGTCTGAAAGACTTGACGGCCATAGATTGTTTCAAGACTTGAAAATGTATCTGTTCCAGATAGCTTACGACTAGGTCTGTATTCTTCCTCTTGATTTAGCTGCTGTGTGTGTGTGTGTGTGTGTGTGTGTGTGTGTGTGATATTTGTTTGCATGCATGAGATCAGGAGTATGTGCATTCAGTCACTTTTTGAGAATTCGCGCTATACACGTTGGATTCAATTCATAATTATTATAATTAAATTGTTCTCCACAGGGAAATGAGAGCATGTTTTAGCATGGCCTTGTCACATTTGTCCTGTCACTGTGAGACAGAAAAGCATTGAGCAGAAATGCACATATGCAAACTGTCTTCCATCTGAATTGTAGAAAAGTATACAACACTAACTTGACTAGAATTTGTTGTATGAACACCTTGGCATCTGAAGCGTTATAGGGTTAAAATGGTGATTGGTATTGTTATTTTCCATGAGAGTTGTAATCATGATGTATACCAATGGGTGACCTTTGGAGTGATTTTGTTTGTTTGTGTATTATCATTTCTGGTTATAATCATGATGTGATTGTGAAATAAGTTAAATCAGTGTCTGTTTAGATTATATCATGCTTGAGAAAATTCAACAGCTTGTACAAAAAATGGAATGTTTTACCATGGGCAAGTCTGCAGATCAGCCTGCGGGATAAATGTTTTACAGGCATGAATCATTGGCCGACTGCTGAATATATGCTGGCCCTAGGTTCATGTAAATGTGTTTGAACTTGCACCACAATAAATATATTTACTGGGTGATGATTAGTGCAGTCATTTGTGAATTTGTTTTTTAACTGTTGTTTCTGGTCAGCTGCATTACAAGTAAATCTTTGTCAACGCACACACACACACACACACACACACACACACACACACATATAATGAAAGATGAATGAGAAAAATGGCCAGAATCATGATTCATAGATTTATTGCTTATAGAAAATTGAGTATCCACAGTATGTGTAGTAGAAAAACATCTCTTTCTCTCCCTCTCTTACACACACACACACACACACACACACACACACACACACACACACACACTACTTGAGATGTGAGATCAGAGCTGAAAAGACCCAAGGTATATTGTCCAAAGAAATCCCAGTGATCAGAGTACAAGAAAACAGCACACGCGTGCGGCCACACACATCTATATACAGCATAGATTTCACAGTACACAGGCATTCATACTTGTATCCATTTCAGGCATTCATCACTAACCGATTCAATTTTGAAATAACTGCTCACTTTCTCACCAAACTGGATATAGGTCTGATCATTTCTGCGCCACAGTCATGATTCAGGACAAATGTCCTCTATGTTTTTGAACAGCCAGGAGATATATATCCTAATTTAGTTGTCATGGATACTAAACCCCGGAGTACATGCGGTCGTCTGCTATCATTAATCCCATCACAGTTAATGTCCAATGCTACATCCAGGCTATCGTGGTTTAAACGGCTTAATATGTTTCTCCCACTCTAACTGAAACCCAATCACTGATGACAATAAACCACAAAATGCCCCGAGGCCCGGATTAACATACTGCAGTGAGCTTAACGGAATAAACAGGTCGCAGAAGTCGCGCCAGAAACTTAACCTATGGATGTGCATTTCTGTCTTCAAACTGTCAGCAAGGTCGTAGCGACCCAGCGTCTCCATCTGCAGCTTCACAGTGTCAAGTTGGGTCTGTTGGTGGCTAAGCTTGAGAATGTTGTAGCTCACTGACGCGGCAAGGCCGATCAACCATGACCACGCCGCCCACCTGCTAACTGCCGGTAAGTTGATCTGGGGAGACACAGAGAGAAATTGTTTCATATGGCATTATGATATATATTATTATTATGATGTACTGAAGTATGACATACATGTGCATGTATGAATTTTAATGGAACATTAAGGGCACACCTGAAAAACCACAGCTACCAAAACAAAAAACCACCACCAAAAACAAAACAAAAACACCACCCCCCCCCAACACCCCCCTCCCCCCCCCAAAAAAAAATAACCACCCCCTCCCAAACACAAGCCAAAAACAAAACAAAACCCAACAACAAAAAAAACCCCACCAACAACATCTTAATAACAAATACTAATTATGCTTATCCTTTAAAAAAAAAACAACAACAAAAAACCAAGCTCTAAGTGAATACATATAGAAGGACATGCATGTGTATTCGAATTACAATTACTGCATGTATTAATTTAGAAAGTCACCTTAATAAGCTCCACTTTCCCAAACCACAAGGCGTGATCCAGCAGAAGCCAGATGGTTTTAAAGCTCTCTGCTGTAGCAGCCAACTGCCGTAACACTGGATCCCGCAGTGTCAGTGCATCCAGTACCTTCTGTGCAAGTTCTAGACTGTTGCCCATGCGGAATACTGTCAATCAAACAGATAAGCATTAATGGAATACTGTAGCTGTGATATGCATCTAATGTGTTAACATTTTGAACAGCAAAATCTGGCAGGCAGTGTTCAGTATAAGGGTTGGGGGGTGGGGGTGGGGGGGGGGAACCAAAAAACCTACATACCAGACAGAACAGCTAGAACCTTAAAAAAAAAAAAAAAAAAGTCATGAAGACAACACTTTCCATCAACTATTGATGCAACTTTTACTGCAGATGAAACAAATCAAGACAAATTTCACTATGAAATGTTATGTAATGTTTGTGAGTTTTTGTCTTTTGCTGCTGGAGTCACCAATCTATCAGGCCTATTTTGTATGTGCTCATATTCATTGTATTTATCAAATGAAACCTGTTGGCTTACACTTTCTAGACAGTCCCAATGCTGCTTCAAGCTTCTGTAGTTTTTTTGTCAGTGTGTGTCCACCTGCTGACTGTCTGGTCAGGTACCACACAATGAATCTGGATCCATACTGTACAATCCTGGTGAAGAAAACCGATGGTACGCAAGTGTCAAAAAAGTTTGTACAGCATAAAACCAATTTCTTTTGATGAGCAAATACACGGTTGTGAAGTCACTGCACACACCGGTTCTTGTTACACACTGTATGCTTTGCTGGCACAGGTTTCGTCTTTTTCAGCAATGGCAGGGTAAATGACTCCTGATACATGTACAACTGACGCTTGATACAACCAGCACTGTTCCCTGACATTAACCTTAAAAATTCTTGTGACTTACCTGAAGATTTTGTCTCTTGCTTTCGTGTTCGACTGAAATTTGACGATAGCCCGCGGAAGAGAAGGCACGGCAGACATTGCATACAACAACTGAGTTTGTATGAAACTACACCGAACTCCTTTCAAATTATATTAAACCTTTAAAGCTGATGGACTCAACTTTGCTCAATCAAATTGATGTCATAGACTTTGGTCGCAAGCTGTAGCAGACGGCAGATTGTCTGGGTAAGGGGCGTAACTCTCTCCTCCCATTGCTCATTAACAGATCTGTCCATATCGTAAGTTTGAACAAGTTTTGCACATCACAAGAATAATCAGTCAAAAAAGATTTCCAGCTTTGAACATTGTTGCGTTTGAGGTTCCACTATAAAAGCAAGAAAAGAAATATTACGCGTAATGCACTCAAAGTAATTTTAAAATAATCGTTTATTTAAAAAAAATTGAAACAAAAACATTTCAAGTAAACGATTTAAGAGTATTTATAGGCATTATTAAAAAAGTTTTTGACCAAATGCGGTTACGTTTGGCAAACAAATGATTTATTCTGATCAATAGTTGTTGGGTGCTTCACGTCTCACTAATCGTGATCCCGCAGTGAATAGCGACTGCAAATGGAAGTCTAGTGACTCATTCCTGAAATTTGGCTGCGAAATCCGTTACACCGTCGACATGGCTGACCGAAAAGCCGAGCTTGAGCGAAAGAAAGCTCGGCTTGAGCAAATGCGCCGAGAGAGGAAGGAGAAAGAACTGTCTAAGAAAGGGAAAGAGGTAATCAAACAGTCCGGCTTCGCATGTCATAGGCGTCTGTTGGTCAATTTTATCATAATTTATCAGTGGCTGACAGCTGTAAACTGTAACTGTAAAGTGTTGCATATGATCGATTAGTAATTAATCGTAACTCAGATTCTTTCTTCATGTCATATTCTGCAACCACCATCGTGAAGCTGAAGATTCTGAGATCGTAGGAATCTGCTACTAATAATAGTACTAATACGCCAGCTACAGTTTTGCACCGTTCTGTCTCATGATGCGCTCAGCGACCAGTGCTAGTGTTACTGTTAGCAGGAAAGGACTTGACTTTGTATTTTCATGTCACATTTGCCTTCACTCTGATATGTTTAGTTATGTGTGTGACACTGACAGGGTGATGAATCCAAAGGAGGTAAATCAGCCGACACATCAAGCATTGACCCAGATGCTCTCCTTGGGGAACTGGGGATTTCACCAGCATCAGGTATTCAGTTTGCCGTTTTGAACCCCGCAGTTGTAGAGATCAGAATAGCACACCCCAGAAGTTTTTAACTGAAAATTGTTGGAAAAGTATGTTGCACGAAAACATGAAGAGGAACAGTAGCGAGAGGCAGGTTCTCCATCTGTCAGTGTGTCTGTCTGTTTGTCTCTGTCTGTCTGTCTCTCCCCCCCCCCCACCCCCCTCACACACACACACACACACACACAAATACACACACCCTCTCTCTCAGAGTCTCACATAAGCACACGTGCATGTGGTTATTTATGGTGGTCATTGTCTGGTTTGAAGCATTCTTCTTTTTCTGTACCTTTAGACACTTCTTCTTCAGTATCACCAGTACGAGCAAGCCCTCTCAGCCAGTCAACACAGGAGACAGAAACCCCAGCTGCTGTCAGCCAAACCACGTGAGTTGTGTCAAACAAAATTGCCTGATTAAATGTTTTATCCTCTGAAACAGATAGGTCTGGCTGTCAAAGGGTGAATTGGGATACATACATTAAGTTCATTTTGAATAGTTTTAGTAGTGTAAGCACTTGGTGTGAAGGCAGCAGATACTTTGTGTTTGATGGTCTCAATTTGTCACTTAGAATTTTTTAAATGGCAGTCTGCCAAAACAGCGTAGAGAATTTTTTGTTTGGTTGTACAGTAAGCTTAGGTAACACATGTATAATGGAATAATAAGTTTTCTAAACTTTGGTAAAATGATTGTACAATAAACTATAAAGTGGGAAACTGTTACTAGTGTTAGATACAGTGCTTTTGTGTTACTTTAGGAACAGCTTAGTTTTGAGTCCTGCTATATGTGGTCGTACTTGTTTGTGTCAGGCCTCGCAAAGTGCGGCTGAGTGTGGCCAAGGTGAATGAGACAAGTATACCACCAAGGGAAAATGTTGCCTATTCCAAAGAGACACAGACCATCGCTGCAGAACCTTTGGATAAGGATGGTAAGTGTTGCTGGCTACTCCTTTCAAGCGTGTCGAACTTGAGTTGTTGATTTCCGTAACTTGTTGCACAGTTTGTCATGTGCATGGCCCAGGATTATCACTTTCTGCTGCATTTTAGAATTGAGATTTTGATCTGAAATTGAAAAATATGTTTTATGTTTAGGCCAGACTGTCGAAATCAAACGTTAAGTCGTAAGTGGCTTGGGTTTTCAACAGGATGCACAAGCCAAGCACACCAAAGTGGGTGGAAAGTGGCGCACTTGTTCAATTCTGGGCCCTGTACATGAACTATAAAAAAGTTTGATAGTGTTACTGTTAGTAACAATGGTTAACAAACAGTGTGGCTCTTTCACTGTCACATCTAGTTTAGATGAAGGAGAGGTTGATACCCAAGCTTTCACTTTCAATAGTTTCAGCATTTTGGGATTTGTTGGTCAGCTGTTGGCTTCTCTTATATAAAAAAAAAATCCAAAAAAAGAAAGAAAGAAGATTTCAATAGTGCATATCTTGGCAGTGAGAGAGTTTGAACCTCAAATTCAAACATGACAATAATACTTGCACGCCACTGGAAATTTGTTTGTTTGTTTGTTTGTTTTGATTGTTTTGTTTTTTAAGGGATTTGTGTTGGGACTTGAGTGTGGGTGGGTTAATGGGAATCTTCATTACTTAGTTGTAGGTTTATTTCTGTTTTTGTTCTGCTACTTTCAATTACGTAGCATTTTGCTTTTTTGGGTTTTTTTTTGTTTTCATAATTAGAGAGTATTGGTATCAGAGGACAGCAAATTGGTAGCTAAATGCAGTAGCTTGACCTGTTTCTTGTGTTTGGGTTTTGAGAGTCACATGCCTGCATTGTCATTAGAAAAAAATGGCAGCACAAAAAAAACCAACCCCAAAAACTGAAGAATGTAAGATTTAATAATGAAGGAGAGAGAAATCTCTGTCTTTTTAATAACCAAGAATGAAGTCTTTTGAATTGAAAAAAAAAAGTTATTAATATTAAGAAAATAAGCGTCAGTGTACAAAAGATAGAGGCGTTAAGAGTTTGCATGCCCATGCTTGAGCCATACCTAAATTATTTTCCATTACATGTACTTAGATTTTTGAAGGTTAATGATAAATTAACATGACCTTGTTTTGCTTTGGTCACCGTTCGGTTGATTTGATTGTATGGGAAACACAGCTGTGTGTGTGGTACTGTTTAATTTTGGGTGTTGTGGTTGTTTTGAACATTAGGCGGGAGATTTGGTGGAAAAAGCCACGTCAGTAAGTAGACTTGTACTGAGACAGTGTCAGTGACTGATTGAGTTAGTCAGCACTTTGTTGTAGAGTGTGCTTCTCTTGTTGCCTAGCTGTGTATCAGAACTGAAAAGGAAGTCAGCACATAATTATATCAGCACCTGTCTACCTTTCCAGCAGCTCCTTGTGGCCATTTTTTTAATTTTTTTTAATTTTTTTTTTTAAAATTCATGTTGTGCTAGGCAAGACATTTTGGTGTGCTGTGAGATTGTCATGCTAGACTCGTGGACTGTTTTTTTATGTTATGATCGTTGCTGTTTTCAGTTGAAAGTGCTTTTTAACAATTGACTGGTCTTGTTCATTGAATAATTTTGTTAAGAATTTTTTGTTTTGTTTTAAGCATGGTTTGACAGAAATGTTGCTTTCAGTCAGCCTTTTATGTGTGACTAGTCCGATCCTTAGTCTTGGTTGAAGGCAGAAGTGAAAATTATGCCCATAAACAAAAACAACATGAAGTTATTAATGATTAAGTGATTAACACCACCACACCCCTCCTTCCCCCAGCCAAAAAACCCACATAAGATTTTTTTTACGCAGATAAATAAAACAAGAACCCTCATACACGTAAAAAAACAAACAAACCCAAAATCAAAATCCCCCCCCCCCCCACCCCCACCCCCCCGGACCCCATACACCTACCTGTAAGAAAAAGAGAAAAAGTCTCACTGGATCATACACCCCCCCCCCCCACCCCCTACTTTGTCCAGAAAAAGAGCGCTCTAACAACCAACGGGACATTCTGTTTTTCAGTGACTGTTCAGTTCCAGAAGTTATTGTGACATTTCCAGCATGCTAAATGTAAATTGCGTTTTTTATCCACCCTGTGGCCGAACTGTTTTTATTTCTTTCCTTTAACCGTGTTCACCGTCTGCCTTTCCATTCCATTTCTGTCTTCAAACTAGCTGTTGTATTAAGCAGAGCTTGACAAAAAGCCAAACCTCCTGATGTGGATATTGTCAGTTTCATTTTTCACTTACAATGTTAACTGTAGTATTTAATAGCAATAATAATAGTAATAATAATAATAATAGCTTATTTACATGGTTGTGTTGTCGGTGACCTTTTGATAGCCAAGCAGAATGTGTCCCATGTTGTCAAGCTCTGCTTCTTCGGATTTCTTTGCACATGACTTTTTAGTGACACAGCATAATCATACACTGCTAAATGAGAAAAAGAACAGATTTCCGATAAGCTTCCAAAGTTATTTTGGATACGGGTGTAGTTGCACATACATTCATAATAAATATAATGCAGCTTGTACAGGCACCCTCACTATATATATAATGGACATCTATGGGGCACACACTACTTGCAAACACCTGACACGCGTTCAGTGTACAGTCACAGCATCATTTTCAAAGGGGACCAACTTTGCTTAATACTTGTAGTTTTATATAGTGGTTAAACGCATGCAGTGCAACACATAAATAGTACCTGGTACTTGTACTGTAGTCCAGTAGTACATCTTGTACACATAATGTACATATATATATATATAATATATGGTAAATTCACAACTGACACAAGTTGGGCTGCATTCCAGCAGGGTGTAGTTTTCACATACACATGTATGCATCTTGGAACATTCCTCAAAACTTAAAATCTTCCACCCTTTGGCGGATTTCCACCTTTGGCTAAAAAAAAGCTCTTTCCAAAAAAATGTTTCCTCGTCTGGGGGGGGGGGGGGGGGGGGCATACCCCCTGACACCTCTAACACCTCTAACAACTCATCTGTAAAAGCAGATCTATGCACGTGTGGCTTTGCCACTTGGTCACTACATGTACATGCTACACACATTTCGTCCTTTTGGATCAACGACCGTTTCAAGCCCAGATTCCTGCTGCACTATCATGATTACAATAAAAAGCTGTGTGTGTGTGTGTGCGTGTGTGTGTGTGTGTGTGTGTGTGTGTGTGTGTGTGGAAAAGGACTGACTGTGACCAAACAGGGATTCCCTAATCATCAGCAGTGTTGGGATGGGGACATTCGCATAGATTATGTTTGAAAAAATTCCAGTCCAGACCAACCAAACAAAATGTCATGTTCAGTTGCCTTATGGGTTGATGCTTGTTCCAGCCGATATGTCCTATTTAATTTCGATGCTTTCAATAAATGAAAATTTCAGACGAGATTAGCAGGCAGTTTTTGCCAGCCAGGCCGATGTTTTGTGACGTTTTGTAATGCGTTGTGAGACATACTGCCTCCCCCCTCCTGTGTTTTATGTTCTGTTTGTTTTCCACACACATTGTGTAATATTCCTCCCCTTTGTTCATGCCTTCAAAAGCGCGAGGCCCGTGGGATTATTACGGTAAGTGACTTTCTTGCTGGCAGGCGCCACAATGCTGTGTCTCTTTTTGCTCTCAGTCTCAGTTTTGGGACAGTAGAAACATTCTCCTGTGGTTTGACAGAATTTGTGGAATAATCATACATGTGCCTACAGCGCTGGCCAGTTTCAGTGTCACGCAGGCTGGTTCTCCAGGTTTGATTAGCTGAAAGCTGAAACATGAATGAAGGAGTATTTTAGTGGCCTTTGTTGAAGGCAAATTATGTAGGTGAAATGCAGCACATGATACTGACGTTTCAAAAGTAAATGCACCTTTCCAATTCCATCCTTTTTGTTGTTATGTCTACCTTTTTGCTTTTTTCTGTGACCTGTTTTTTTGTTTGTTTTTTTTTAAATGTCTGCTGTCTGTTCGATTTTCGTTTAAATTTTTGTGGTATATGTTCTCTTCTGTTTCTGACTCACGTTGTGTTTGTTGTGGCTGTGTGTTTCTTTCTAGTGCATTTTCGACAGTGACTTTCTGTTGTGTGGCAGATCTCAGTTTTTGTCAGCGCTGCTTCTCTTCTGTTTGCTGTCTTTACTACTGATAACTGTGATGGACTTGGCAGATTGAGGAGAGAAATCTTAGCTGAGAAGAGTTGAAATTTGTATTTGTAAATGTAAGGCAATGTACAGCGTACTACATGTTTCGTGTTTCATATTTCATGAGGAGCGAGAACTTCAAAGTCACAAGTCCTCAACTAAGTTAAAGGTCTAACGCAACATTCAAACAGCTTCCTGCAATATTTAAATGATAAATTAGAAATAAAACGAGAGGGATCCACAGTTACGACATAGTCTTACTTCATAGATCTCTATGTCTTTACTTTATTGTACATGTAGTATCCCACACTGATTTGCATTGGTGCCCCTGACAGTGGCTTACAGTTGCATGATGGGTTTAGATTTCCGTTTCAAAGTACCGACATTAACTCATCACCATTGACATTTTCTCATGTGAACTTGATCCTGACTGAAATCTGCTACTCTAAAATCATTTTCTAGCACTGAGACTTTGAGAGGAAACAGTAGGTGAAAGGATTTTGGGGTGGGGAGATGGGGGGTTGGGGGGGGGGGGGAGTCTCCAAAAGTTTTTTTTGGTTTATGTTACATTTCTTCTTTGATGTTAATTTGTGGTTGCTTAGTTTTATATTCCGTTATGATCTGTTGTTTTGTTTGTTTCATAAATTTAAAAATCTTAAAAAAAAAAAATTTTCCCCCTGATTTCTCGCTCAGTTTCTGTAAGGAACAATGCAAAGACTTCTAATGTTTTGGGAGAAACTGGAACAGAATAAAAAAAAATTGTATTTTTGGGCATGCATTCAAAATGGAATTTTTTTTTTTACACATGTACAATATCATTTTGGGGTCAAAAATAGGAACTTTCATTTCAAGGTGGACAGGTCTGTCAACTGTGTTCCAGACACAGACAGTTTAATTACATGTTAATTTGCATATAATATACCTTTTCTAGATCGATCATTATCGGAATCAAGCAGCTCACTACAGGGTACGTGTGTTTGGAGTGTTGTGATTTGTTGTTCAGTAGCCAATTGCATTCTTTCTTTCATCCAGATGTGTCTCCCTCCACTTGTATCATACCAGTCACTTTTGCCATCAAAAGCGTAAAAGAAAATGTGTGAATTCGTTTCACCACTTCCAGTGTAATTTTAGAGAGGGTAGTCGACAGCCTTGATTTTCAAAGTGTTTTGGTCCGATGGTGATGTTTCGTCTGCCACTGCATGACAGATTTTGCTTGAGTTGTCATGGTTCTGTACATATTTCAGTTTTTCTTACACTGACACTCGTAGAAAGTGATGTAAGCAGTTTATTTTTAACTTAGGATTCCAGCAAAACAGGGAACAGAAAAGTATTGTCAAATCTGTTGGAGTGTCCAGTAGTTACTTTCTAGTGTCAGAAAGTAGGTGGTTGCAATGTGGACAACAAATATCTGTTGCCACAATTACCAGTAACAGCAGTACCTGTTACAGTTGACTTCTCATTTACTTTGATGTCCTGCAGACACCGTCCATTTTCGGTTTCTGTTTTCAGTTCTTTTCATACTCTCAGGAGTACATGTAGTTGTGGTTCTGTGGTCAGCGTCCGTGAGATTGGCCAGATAGGTAAAGACAGAATTGGCTTCATTTTCAAGTGAAATATTCAATTGTTGCATTGTCCGTTTGGCTTCAGGGTCGCCGCGGTTTAGCGGTTACGGGTTTTCAGGAACTAGGTTTGCATCCCACGAGTTGGAATGGGATGATGAGTTTGACTTTGAGGATGAAGGTATGCCTCCCTACATCCCCCCCCCCCCCCCCCCTTCCCTTTCATCCTAACTGTGCATTCAGTGTTTGATGTGCCAGTCTGCTTTCAGTGACGGTGTTTAATACGTACACCTTTTAGGTTGAAACCTTTACTGTTGTGGTGAATTTGCGCATTTTGACATCAGGACTAAATACAATACAGTACACATGTACCGACCTTTTTTTGCACAAGTGGAGCTGTGTAGTTAGTTTTCTCTGCTGCCGTGTTCAGTTTGTGATCATTTTTGCGTATCAGTTACTCTTCTCTCTTCAGTTCCTTGAGTGTTTTCAGTACTGGTCTCTTCGCTGGATGATTTAGACACTTGGACATCTGTTTATCGTGCATGCTGTAGGTAAACATACTGAATAATGTATTTCTTCTAGTCTTATTCAGAAAAGAAAACTGAAGGTTTGATTAATATTTTGGGTTTTGAACAGAACCGCTTCCATATTTTGGCTGTATTTTTTGTCAGTGTTAAAAGGAATAATAAAAGTCGTTTTAATCTAATTCAGAAGTAGGTAAATTAGTGGGTAAGTCTAGTGAAACTTGCACATGTTGATAAAAGGCAATCAGGCCTGATTAATTAAAGTCAATCATTCATTGTTACATTCATAATCCAGTAAGTTCGTATAGCATAATATATTCGGAGGATTATGATAATACTGATAAGGTGATGGTCTTTTGATAGAAAAGTCATAAAAAGAAACAAATGCTTCACTGTGTCTTAAAAAGCATTATTTTAATTAGCCTAATGACTTTAGCCATTTCTTGTCGTACCATTTCATTTTCATCCTCTCTCTCTCTCTCTCCATTTGAATGTCCAGCAGTTGTCATCTGTTTTTGTGTGCATGCCTATTATCTCCCTTGGTGTTCTTAGATGTGAATTGGAAGGTGCATTTATTTTGAGTAAGTAGGTTATCAGTTTTCTCTGGTAAATTTATGCTGTGTATATATTTCACTGTCAAAATCATTTCAGTAAGTGTCTGTATGTTTACCTGTTTCACTACAGCCCCCGCGCCCCTCTGAACAAATTTGTCGGGGCATCACTTTTTTCTCTTTAAGTTCTGCTTGGTTTACTGCTGCATACATATTTCTTTGGATCTGCAACAAGCACAGTGTTGATTGGTTTTGTGGAATGTCCTGTCTTGGCCCCTTTTCTGTATGCAGTTATTCAAGACAAATCAGTTAAATTCAATCAAAAAAAGATAAGGGTTTGAAGTTCTCTGTATCATGAGTTGTTAAAGAGCACGTTCATTTCCAAATTTAGTTGCGACCCAGTCTTGCGCACATAGAATATTTACCAAATACATTTTAACTGAAATCAGATAAAGCAGATAGCAAGCGTATTGTGGAAGAGTGATACTAGTGATAGATTTATTGATTGTACGTCGATCAAGGGCAAAAAGACAACAACAACAACACTACTACAATGTGTACATCGCCTTCCTCTCCTGCATGTGGTTGGTCAGCACACTGAACACTGTCTCTGGGAATGAATGTGGGCAGTAGTAGTCAGCTTGGGGTTTTCCACTGTGTTTCATTCGGACTCCGGCCGGTCAGTGTGTGTGATACTGCGCGCATGATTTTTGGAGTTGCATGGTTTTGTAAGCTTCTACCGCAGCTTGTTGGTCGAGCATGTAAACATGCAGTACTTTTTTTTCTCCGAAGTTGTGGTGGTTTTGGTGATTGTAAACAATTGTGCTGATAAACTGAATTTGGCTTCTTCTTTTTTTTTTTTTTCAAACTTGTTGATAACACAACTGGTCAAAGGTGGCACTTTTTTTTCAAAGTTTCAGAGGTTTATGTAAACTCGTGTGTATGTATGTGTGTGTGTGACGTGGGGGGGGGGGGGGAGAATGATAAGGGTTTGGGTGTAACAACATTAATATTAATAAACTTGGACTTGGAGGCAGTGTAGTTTCTGCAGGTCTGTTATTTGAGTACCGTACTACTACTGCCACACGTTGTACTTCTAGTTACTTTCATTTTGTCCTGCTTTTCATGTTACCGTGTGTTGTGATGCAAAGCAAACACCTAATCATCCAAGTGTGTTATAACATCATACAAATAAACAACCAAAGAACAATAATCCCAAAAGAACTAAAACACCCATCACCAACACTTACTTTTCAGATGGAAAACGACCACTGAATTGTCCAAATGTGGTTTAGTTGCCGGAGGTTCAGCGCTACACTTACAGTTTGGTACAAAACTGATTTTAAAAACAACAACAACAAAAGAACACAAAAACTCTTTTGAGGTAAAATGCTGATGGATCTTGAGAACACCTTGAACTCTGTATTGCCAGGTTGTACAATTGGGGTCCACATGCTGACAACAGGTGTGCAATTTAAAAAACAAAACACACACACACACACACACACACACACATGCACACAAAAACATTTGACTGAATTTTAATGTCATAGTTTCCTTTGGGATTACCTGTATGACTCTTTGAGGTGGTAGTGGGTTTTGTGTGTGCTGTCCAGTTTTCTTGCACCATAGTCTTACTACTGTGTATTCTCCTCGTGTGATTTTTTATTTTTTTTGGGGGGGGGGGGGGTGTCAGTTAAAGAAAAGGATGTCACTTGTTTTGAACTGTTTTCATGTGATCTCGGAAATTCACTTTGGATTTATTCAACATGACACAGTGTTGTTGAACAGCCCCGTGAAATTATTAACCAAATAGTTTTGGTTTATGATGATGGGAATCGCTCAGATGAAGACAACGACCTTGACTTCATGGAGATGGAGGGGTCACACTACAAAGGTCACGGTCATGGCCACGGTCACGGACATGGACACGGGCACCGCATGCCACACGTGGAAATGGTTGCCCCAGCAACAACACAGGAAGATATGCAACGGGATGAGAAAAAGCGTGAGTATATAAATTATTTTATGCTGTTTAGATTTATGCCCTGCGTTCAGGATTTTGGACATTCTGGTGACTGTCACTATTTTCAAAAGTTTCTTGTTGATACATGTCGGCATAATTGTAATATGTATATATATATCCATGAGAAGCATATTGACAGATATGAACTCATACCACTTTAGAACTGAGAATTAGTTTTGTAATTGAAGAGATACTTTGGATAATTTCTGTATGTACTCTATTTGAAGCAAATGTACCTAATAGGTATCCATCCTGTACATGCAGTGAAACTCCTGTTGAATACCTGTGGATGAAAATTTGGGAGGCTGCATTGCATCTGTTGCAAGAAAGACCCTGTTGAGTGATCATTGTCAGCAATTTTAGTCAGATACAACACATACCGCAGTTCAGAAACTTTTATGTGGTCCACATGCATGTGTCTTGTTTTGTTCCTGCAGCGCCGCCGGAGATGAGTGAGGAGGAAAAGAAACAGATCTTGATGTCAGAAGAGTTTATGAAGTTCTTCGGTAAAACCTCACGCATCATAGAGCGTGCTCTGGCCGAGGAAGTGGACATCTTTGTGGACTACGCTGGAAACGATGGAAAGGGCAAGGATGAGTGAGTATTCATATTTTTTAATATTTTTTTTTCTCTCGCTCGCTCTCTCTCTCTCTCTCTTTTGCTAATTAATCTTTTGTTGTAAGGTCTTTGCCTCATGCCCCCACCCCTTCCCCCTTATTGTAGTCTGTTGTTTTATTTGCTTTTTTTTTTTAACCTCTTCAGGGATGGATTTACTCAAATATGCCAATGAGACATTGTCTCCTTGACCAGTCATTTTTATAAGACATTTTAATTTTCTATAAGACAATCAAGTTCACCCGCATCACTCTGTCACATATCTGTGCCGAGAGCCTGTTCCTAAGTGCAGTGACGTTCAGGTTCTCGGTTTGAACGGAAAAGGACCTCTCGATCGCAGAACTGAGAAAACTGATAACGCGCCAATATTTTTTGCAACTCTTTCGAGCGAGAGTTCCTGGCAGCGCGCGCGGTGAGCGGGATAAGTAAGCCTCATCACTAAAATTAGATTAGTGTAACAGACTCTATGACTGACACGGACAGCTCTCTGCTTTGCGTTGTCAAGTGCGCTTGTGATGTCATGTTCGTGCGACATATGACGCATTTTGCGAAATTTCTATGCGACATTTTATCAAAATATGAGACATAGTCGCACGGCACGCGAGAAAATCGATCCCTGCCTCTTCTCCTGATTGTCAGTTAGAAGCATGGTACGAGGGCAGTTTGTAAGATATGCAGCAACTGGCTAACGGCTTCATTCTGTATAAATACATAATCATCATTATCTTCACCATCAACATAATCCTCTCGGGCATGTGCTTCTTTCTGTCGTCTGTCTGTCTGTCTGTCTGTGTCTCTGTCTGTGTCTCTGTCTGTCTCTCTGTCTGTCTCTCCACGCTGTGTACGTGTTCCCCTCAGCCCACACTCCTTTAGTCATGGGCCGAAAAGCCTGAACTAAATAAAACATTTGTCATTTGTCATCTCTCTTTTTCTCTCTCTCTCTCTCTCTCTCATTGCAATGTTCACTGTAGATATAAAATCTTGTCCAGGTGGAAACTTGTGAAAATTGAAGTGGACAGTTTAAACTTTCAGGTTGATCAGAAGTTTGGTTTGACTCTGTTGTAGCGAAGCGATGGCTGGAGAGAGACTAAAGTTGAACAGAGATTTCTATGACGACCGCTGGTCCAAGCATCGCATTATCACCAGCCTCGACTGGTCTTCTCAGGTAATGATACTTGTAGTCTTTGTCTCATTAAAACTGCGTCCAAGTTGAATGTAGACTGATACATACTGCATACTGCTTGTCAAGAATGGAATTGAAAGTGAAAATATTCCATTTCTGTTTATAATAAAAAGCATCAAAGAAGTATTTCTTTGTAGGATGGTTTAGGTTGTATTTGTTTTGGTGCACTCCACAGTGTCCAAATTTTTCAGTTTAAATTTTCATCTGCATTATTTTCTATTGCACTAGCATTAGGTGTTGATTACGACATTGTTTAATTTTGTGTGTGTATGCGTATGTGCGCATCTGTGTGTGTGTGTGTGTGTGTGTGTGTGTGTGTGTGTGTGTGTGTGTGTGTGTGTGTGTGTGTGTGTGTGTGTGTATGTGTGTGTGTGTGTGTGTGTGTGTGTGTGTGTGTGTGTGTGTGTGTGTGTGTGTGTGTGTGTGTGTGTGTAGCACCCGGAGCTGTTGCTGTCCTCGTACAGTGCTAACGAAGATGCCACAAACGAGCCTGATGGCGTGGCGCTGATCTGGAACATCAAGTTCAAGAAAGATACCCCAGAGTTTGTCTTCCACTGCCAGGTACAGACCTGCATGTTCTGGCTGTGTGTCGCTATTACTAGTGAATCCTTTGACTGCAAGTTGTACGTGACTCTGATTGTCAGCCTGCCTGTGAACTAAATGTACATGTTTACATACATATGCTTAAATAAATGCCAGTCTTTGAGTTTGAAACAGAGGTAGAGGTATTACGTGTACTATTACCAGCAGCTTAGATATCTGTGCCCTTGAGTGTTCTCTGTCTCCAGTTATCTCTTCAAAGCCTGTGCAAACATTGCAATTTTCCTTGAAATCTTTAGACCAGTAGAAGCCACTTCATGGAATCTGCAGTGGTCTTGGGTCTAGCCGGGGAAAGCACAGGCCTTGTGTAATAGTGGCTTGAAGTGGCGCCTACTGGTGTGCAGTGGCTTTTAACAGGCCTTGTGTAATAGTGGCTTGAAGTGGCGCCTACTGGTGTGCAGTGGCTTTTAACAGGCCTTGTGTAATAGTGGCTTGAAGTGGCGCCTACTGGTGTGCAGTGGCTTTTAACAGGCCTTGTGTAATAGTGGCTTGAAGTGGCGCCTACTGGTGTGCAGTGGCTTTTAACAGGCCTTGTGTAATAGTGGCTTGAAGTGGCGCCTACTGGTGTGCAGTGGCTTTTAACAGGCCTTGTGTAATAGTGGCTTGAAGTGGCGCCTACTGGTGTGCAGTGGCTTTTAACAGGCCTTGTGTAATAGTGGCTTGAAGTGGCGCCTACTGGTGTGCAGTGGCTTTTAACCATACAGTGGGGTGGTCGGGCTCGGGCTCTTACGAGTTATGACACCTGATGCCAGCGTTCAGGTCACAGTATGGTCAGACCTGGCTTTGCTGCATTGTGAGGGCACATAGGTTTGACAGTATGGTCAGACCTGGCTTTGCTGCATTGTGAGGTCACATAGGTTTGACAGTATGGTCAGACCTGGCTTTGCTGCATTGTGAGGTCACATAGGTTTGACAGTATGGTCAGACCTGGCTTTGCTGCATTGTGAGGTCACATAGGTTTGACAGTATGGTCAGACCTGGCTTTGCTGCATTGTGAGGTCACATAGGTTTGACAGTATGGTCAGACCTGGCTTTGCTGCATTGTGAGGTCACATAGGTTTGACAGTATGGTCAGACCTGGCTTTGCTGCATTGTGAGGGCACATAGGTTTGCTTCTGCTGACTGCTGAGTAGCCATAATCACAAGGCAAGAAAGGTAGACAGTGTTTTTTAATGCCTGAAAATTTCAGTTGTAGAAGTGGCAAAGTTATAAAAATGTTAACAATGTCCACATGGAGCATCACGTCATTCGCATACAGAGTTAAAACTTCGAAAGCGGTATTTGCCTGCCATGTCGGCTCGCTTCTTCTACATATTTGATTCTGTGTATTTCAGTCTCCAGTGATGTCCAGCTGTTTTGCCAAGTTCCACCCCAACCTGGTGCTTGGCGGCACCTACTCCGGTCAGATTGTTCTCTGGGACAACCGCGTCAACAAACGTACACCAGTCCAACGCACACCGCTCTCCGCTTCTGCACACACAGTGAGTGGATTGTCATTCTTACATGATGTATCAGTTGTTCTGCAGTATGTGACTGCTAACATCTATTTATTTGTGTGAACATTATGATAGAAGGAAAGTCATACATTCCGCAGCATTTGAATAGTGTTCATGTTGGGTTTTGATTGTTTTGGTTGACTGTACCAGCTACCGGTACTTAGTGTTTGTTGGCTTTCCTCAGGATGTCAAAGACAATTTTCCCTATGTTGGACAAGAAAGTCCCCTTATTTTTATTCTTATTAATGTTTTTTCTTGTGTGTGTGTGTGTGTGTGTGTGCAGCATCCTGTGTATTGCATCACAGTGGTAGGAACGCAGAATGCGCATAACCTCATCTCAGTGTCCAATGACGGCAAGCTCTGTTCCTGGAGTCTGGATATGTTGTCACAGCCACAGGTAAAATGTCACTCTTTACTCTCACACACGACCAGTGCAGCTGAATAATTGGCATGAGTGTAATAATTAATGGTTGCAGATGCAAAGAATTGTTACCGTATACACAGCTCTTACCTGGTGTCAGTGTCACTGTCCTTATGCACTGTTGTATCACCATGCTAGTAGAATTTGTAATAGTTAGTGTTCCCTCATGTTTACCTGATTACGGTCTAGGAGTTAACACTGTGTGTGCGTGTGTGTGTGTGTGTGTGTGTGCGTGTGTGTTTGTGTGTGTGTGCGTGTGTGTGTGTGTGTGTGTGTGTGTGTGCGCGTGTGTGTTTGTGTGTGTGTGCGTGTGTGTGTGTGTGTGTGTGTGTGTTTTCCACAACAGGACAGCATGGAGCTCCAACATAAGCAATCCAAATCTGTGGCCGCCACTTGCTTCAGCTTCCTGTCGGGTGACGCCAACAACTTTATTGTCGGCTCTGAGGAGTGCATGGTGTATTCTGCATCACGACATGGCAGGTATGTCTGGTCCCTAGTTGTGTGGCCTTTGATGGGTTAGCGTATGTGTCTTCTAGCTGATGAAAGCGGGAAACTAGTGACTCTGTAGCACAAAATAAGATACAAAGAACCAAAACTGAGGGTAAGTGAAACTGGAAGCACAGTTTTCTCCCCTGCAGTTTTCAGAGTCTCTGGTTTCTGTTCTGTGTATCTTTTCAGCCAGTGTTTTTTTGCAAACAGAGGAAGTAAACAAAAATCTGTATTAATGTATGAGGGCACTGCCTGGTGTCTGTCTTAGTTTTTTTTTTTTTTTTTTTTAATTTTTGTGTTGTTCATTTTGTTTTTGTTGGCTGTGAGTTTCATTCAGTGGTCAGTGTGAAGCAGAGAGCAGCTGTCACTCCCAGGTGAACAGCAGACAGGATAAATTACAACAAAATGAAATTTTATATAGCGGATTTTTATAACCAAAAGTGTCTTTTTCATGGCATTTTTAAAACAAGCCTTTAGGGGAACTGCATATGAAAGGAAATGTCTAGACATGGTTTTTTTTGTTTGCAGCAAAGCTGGCATTAATGAAGCATACGAGGGTCACCAGGGCCCAATCACCGCCATCGACACTCACCGTGTCGCTGGCCAGATCGACTTCTCACCGTACTTCCTCACTTCCTCTTTTGACTGGACGGTGAAATTGTGGAGCATCAAGGTAAGCAGTTGGACTGATGAAAAATATGACTGCTCTTCAAGGTTTTTCATGCTCAGGCTTCACAATTCTGCTTAACTGTGAGAAGCAACATTCGATGCCTTGTGGGGGGTGGGTGTGGGGGGTGGGGGGTGTAATTGTGATAGGAGTAGCAGAAGAGTAGTGAAGGCTGTAGAGTGGGAAAAGTGGTTGGGGGGTGGGTGTGGGGGGGTGGGAGTGGGGGGCGGGGGGTGTAATTGTGATGGAAGTAGCAGAAGAGTAGTGAAGGCTGTAGAGTGGGAAAAGTGTGTTTGCAATATTACCACAACAATTTATTTGTAGCGTTCACATGTGTCCTTAGCACAAGCCAGTGCCTAATGTTCAGCAGATTCTATGGGGTTCAGAGACACCTGTAGGGTTTCGCACATTTTGATGATAGTTCTTTCACCTCCATGTTTGGGAAGTTATACATACTACAAGTTATGACCAGTTTTGGCAGGAGAGGCCAGATATCTTTTTTTCTCTCTCTCTGTCTCTCGTCTCGATCTCATCTGTGTTGTATTTTTTCTGTACAGGAGCAGAAATTCATCTGTTCGTTTGAAGACAACAGTGACTATGTGAGCGATGTTCAGTGGTCCCCCACCAACCCCGCTCTGTTTGCCAGCGCGGACATCATGGGTCGACTGGACCTGTGGCATCTTAACTTGGAAACTGAGGTACGACTCACTGCTGCGCAACCGCGCATCACAAAACTCCCTTAGGAAAGGGATCTATTCCTTCCAGTCCATTGGGATAGTTCAGGTGACCGAACATCAGTCTCACATTTGGAAGGTCATGGGTTTGATCTTGACAGGGCCAGATTATGTGTAGGCCTTTCTCTCGTTCTACTGATTTGAAATCATCTTTGTTGCAAACTGGTGTTACACACATTTGTAACACACAGAAACAAATCAACACCACCACCACCACCACCACACACACAAACACACATACACACACCCGACAAATGCGGAGTTTGGAGACGCTGCACAGCCCTGATATGCAGCTCCCCCCCTCTAGTTTTGTTTGTTCTTTTGTAGCGTACATGCTCATCAGAACGTTCTTTCTTTGATGTACAGGTACCAACAGCCTCCACTTTGGTTGACACCAATGTTGCCCTGAATAAGATTCGCTGGCATCAGACAGGGCACCATATTGGTGTAGGCGACGACATGGGACGCATCTACATCTACGATGTTGGAGAGGTCAGTTACGCATGCCTCTTAATCAGTTTTACTTGGAAAACATTTGAAAACAGTTTAACAACAAAACTTTCCTCCTTTGAGAGTGGCTTTTTTTTTGTTCTTGTTAACTCCAAGACAGAAGGAATGTTTGTGTAAGGCTGTAGTGCTAATCATTGTGGTAGTTGTCAAGAGCGATGTGTCACATTCTCCCATCCTTTTCTGCGTGCAGCCCATAGCTAACCCCAAGGCCGACGAGTGGTCCAAGTTCGTCCGCACTTTACAGGAAATGAAACAGCAGGCAGCGGAACGCGAAGAGGACAGTACACTGCTAGGGAGCAGCGCTCCACTCCGATAAAATTAACACGTGCTGCTGTTCTCTTGTGCCAACCACGTGACTGACATTGATTACTGAGTGAGAGATGTGACAGTAATAGAATTAGGATGATGCGATAACCCTTTGTGTGCTTCAGTCTTTTTTCAGGCCGTCAGCTCATTCAGTTTGACCACCATTCCTGGGTTTATTTTGTCGTACATGGCATTAGTCTACATTCTGATAATCCCCATACAGGATGCAGGAAATACGTCGGCCTCTGTTTTTGAAAGTGCAATAGCCATATTGTTCAAGGTGCGTCATCTTGGCTGCAAGTCGGGCGACTCAGTTTGTCATGTTACAATTATTTTTGTAAGTTGGGGGGGGGGGGGGGGGGGGGGGGTCACAGTGTACACTGTATTTATTTGTGCACGTTACTTTTCGTGAGGATTTGTTTTCTGCATGGATCAGGGCTTCGTATCCAAACCAGGTATTGGTCACAGACCGATACCTTTTTGAAATGTCCGATTATTTTCTTACAAAAGCAGACATATGTCCTACCACTTGTGCGCCACAGTATGTCCTATACTTTCAGGACAGCCAGGACACTTGTTCTGTTATAGTTCCCACGTATATGAAGCCCTGATGGATTGCTGTTGTTTAATCTTTACAAACAAGTTGTAGGTCATTGGTGGAGGTACCTAGTGTTGCGAAAGGCTTGACGCTACAAGTATGACAGGATACTGGATACTTCTCTCTCATTTAAGACTCGGTGTGTACATGCAAACTTCATCTTCCGTCGTCTCGTTTTAAAGTGGTGAAAAATGTGTCAAATGCAAGGGATTTTTCTCTTCTGCTGAGCTGTGCTTTGTGATTATCTGCTTCTATTCAAAGCCACAGATCCTGAAATCTTATCCGATGCAGTTTGTTTTCTCTCCCCCCCCCCCAACCCACCCACCCTCCGGCACCCCCACCCTCCTTTTTGTTTGGTAATTCAACATTGGAGTGCATGTTGCTGTTTGTCTTGTCTTTCAACTTGTACAGAGAAAAAAATAAATACTTGAATACGTATGCATGTATACAAAGAAGTACAATGACTTCTTCAGTCAACATTTAAATGATCATTGTATCGTTTTTGCATTTCAGAAGCTTGTTCCTTGGGTTCGCTGTTAGATAGAAACTTAAACTTATGAGTAAGCAAAGTAGTTGCGCGTCTGAACTACAGTTTATTCTATTTCTCCCCCGGCTCTGCGCAACCCTGAGTAAACAAGAAATGTCCCTCTGTATGTAACATGCTTTTGCTTGCCTGTGAATGAGATGTTTCATTGACAGATGGGTAAATTTAATAAACATCTTGTAAATATTCCACAAATGCAGGTGTGTGTGTGTGTGTGTGTGTGTGTGTGTGTGTGTGTGTGTGTGTGTCCTGCTCCAGTGAAAAGATTCAAAGTTAGGTAAAATCGGACACAAACTTTTTGAAAAGCTTAAATAAAGATTTAGAATTTATTCATCGTGAAATCGATACAGCTACTAAACAAAACATCACAGATGACAGACAAAAATCACGTTTCTGGAACAAGTTCGAACATGGACGGAATCTAGCACAAATGAAGTTACCAGACTTCCATACACCAATAGAATATTTTCAACGTAACTCTCATTCACTTTTGCACTCCCCTGTACAACCAACCTTGACAGAAGAAAAAGGTGTACAAGTACACAGATCAGACACTTCTAAGAAAATAAATGCATATATACAAATTGGCCCCTCAACAAAGAATGAATAAAATGGACGAAAAAACATGGGAAGTCCATGTATCACAAAGTATGTATAAAAAATCGATGGATGGGGGGTAGATATTTCCCCCCCACATCCGATTTGTCCCCACACCAAAGATACTTGTAGTATCTCTGCCCGCACCCCTTCAGCCTGATCCTGGGAAATACCAAGGGCGGACACTCGCGCAGACAAAAGCTTCAGACGCATTTTGTAATGCTGATTAGTGGTGGCTCAAGTACACTGACATGAAGCCTGGAGACCCATTCTCTGCTGCTTTTTAAACAGACTCGGTATCCATCCGTCAGTGGACATTTATACAAGATTTCAACATTTCTGAAATGATACGAGTCCAGGTAAAGAAACACTCTGTGTGTGTGTGTGTGTGCGCGTGTGCGTGGACATGTGTGGAATGTTACATTAATGTATGGAATGCCACATGTGGGTAGAATATCACATGCCGATGCCAGAGTCTGGTCGTGGTGGTCCTTCATTTTCCTCAATGATGGCATCGTCACTATCAGTATCAGACGAGTCGCCCAGACTGAAACAACAAAATACATACAAGCTGCCAGGCATTCAAACTGTACTGAGATCTGCAGTTTTCTCTGGAAGATGGCAAAGTTTACACAAAGAGCAAGTTTTGGTCTTGGGGAATTCTGAAACCCGGTCACCTGTCAAGTGTTCTGGCCTGGCACACCCCGTAATGTAATTACTGCTACAGGCTCTAAACGCAAGCAAAAGCCTGATTTGGGGCTTGCTTGTTATCAACATCTTGCAAACCACGTCAGTCATGTGACCATCTCATTAACTGCCAAGAGAATATAGGTGGACTGAAGGTTAAACAACAAAACGAAAAAAACAACCAAACCAATGTATAAAACTTTCAGTATGTATAGTCATCACACAATTAACCAACATATGAACGCCATCGAAAGCATAAACTTACAACCTTTTTTTCAATGCTTAAAGGATGGAATTCTTGTCATCTTAAACTTCAACATTCTCAATCACTTAAGGATGCATATTTACACATACCTTGAATCTTCATCACTGTCATCATCATCGTCATCATCATCATCATCATCTCCTTCTTCATCACTGCCACCTTCATCGCTGTTTTCTTCTGCTTCCTTGTCTGACAAAATGCAGATATAGATCGCAACAATGAATTCCTGACAAGCAGACTGTTTCTCCATTTTCAAGTGTGAGCAGCATAAAAAAACACCTGGCATTCTGGTTTGTTGGTTTGAAAGAATGGATACGTTCATCAACTAGAAAACAACTTTCACTGACATGTTACTGCAATGTCAGGATGTGTGCAAGCTCATGTTTCAAACTATACACAGCATCTATGACGGCAATCATCGTCAAAACTTACACACTGGGGTGGAACCCGAACAATGCCTGTCCATTTTGTGTAACACACGTGAACATCATAATAATAATAATAAATGGTATTTGTAGGGCACATTTCCTTAGAAACTCAATGCGCCGATCACTCAGCGACACTCAAACACATTTTACAAAGATGGACAGACGAACACTGGTACACAAACCATTCTCTCTGCAGAAACTGCCACTCCACAAACTATCTTACGGCTGCATATTTACCCAGTTCAAGTTTTTCCAGAATGACAGGATGGAACTTCAGGGCCTCAGGGTTTTTTGGTTCATAGATGAGAACTGAAAACGACATTTACATGAATGAAGGTACACTGAGGTCAAGGATACCAGGTACCACCACGTACAAGCAGAGTGCAGGAAAAACGCTGTATGTAAAGGTGAGTGATTAGAAATGGCTATTTTCAATACGACTGAAAAAAACATTGTATTAAACAAAATTTTCAAACTTATTATGGCTGCTGAAACATGCAGTTTTTTTTTTTAAACTGATATATGGAGGATATCACACAGCACACTTTCATGATTTCAAGTTTCAATGTCAAGTTTATAAATGATTAAGAAACTTTTTCAAAATGTAAATCAATATTTATTTGTTATACTGTGATAGGTGAAAGTTCCTCACTCATTCTGCAGAGCTTCTCAGCATTGAGGTAATCCTTTTTCATCAGACAGTCCAAAAACTGAAATAAAAACAAAAAAAAATGTCAGTTTCATTGCCCAAATGACCCTGATGAGTAAGGTTTTACAAATAACTTATCTTTTCAGCAAAGTTTACCATCAATTTTTAGTCATGAATTTTTTTTTTTAAATTGTATTTTTGAAAGAACAAACAAACTAACCAACAACAACAACACACAAGCACACACACAAAAATTATCTTCTCCTAAAAAAAAAAAGTTTCAAAATTTTAATGGCAGCAGATTTCCACACAGAAACAAAATGCATGTGTTTCTAGAGGAAAAGCCTTACCTCCATAAACAGTTCATTGGGAGCCTTTCTGACTTCCTCTTCTGAATCGCTGTCATCATCATCGCTGCTGCTGCTTTTATCCTCTGCTGGCTTATCTACATTTTCACCAGATCGCAGTGACGCTGCCTGCATTCTGGAACCTACTTCAGCATCAGTGACCGTGTCTGCTTTGCTGCTGTACCCACTGTCAACATGTGAATAACATGGATGACTTTGTTATTCACATACACTATGTATTACATTTCAAACAAAACCAGGACTATGATGTTTTATTTGAATAAAAGAAAAAAAAAGGGAGGGAGGGGGGGGGGGGGGGGGGGGGTGAGGGGGAGAAAGAATATACAGGAGTGCATGTGCAGCCAAACCTGTGCCTATACATAGCTTTTATTATCTATATTGAGAACTAACCTGCTTGTGTCTTGAGGAAACTTGCACTGTCAGACATCTACAGTGTAATCAATTCTGAATGAGAAATTCTCAATTACCAAATGAGAAACAATTGCAGCAATATTTATACCTGTAATCCATAAATCAATTGTACTTCATCCACTCCAGGGACAAAGTGCAAAGCTGACAAAATACTGCAATGTGTTTGTGAGTATATATTTATTTATTTTTTTAAATAAGTCGGCTGGCTATCTCACCTCTCACTGGCCTGGCCGACACCACTCTCGGATGATTCTGCACCTGAGAGATGAGGGAAAGGAGACATTAAAAATGACTGCAAACAAAGCAGTTGTATTCATCAGCAATCAGAATAAATACAAAGGAGAAATGGAAGTTCTTGTAAGAACTGAAAAGTTTTGTAACATGATTGGGCATTTTGAGTTCAGTTCACAACACTCTGAGCCACGTACCATGTACCAGTATAATATACAACGCACATTTTCAGCTGTAGTATTATATGTATCATTATTATTTCTGCACAACAGCGCAGTAACAGCAAATTGCTAATATCGGTTTACAGATTTACACCTTTTTAAAACAAACAAAATTTCATAATAATTTTCTGGCAAACCTCTTGAGCTGGCCTCTTCCACAGCATTCGACGGACTAAAACTTGTCCGCGAGTTGCTTCTGACACCAAATCGGAGACTGCTGTTGGATCGTGTAAACGCTCGCCAGTCTAATTCTGGCTCAATGGGACGTTCACTGTAGCAAAAAAAAAAAAAAAAAAAAGGTGAGGAAAGTGTCAACTTTAGCACAGCACAAAATGTGACACTGACAGAGAGGATGTGTTGTGTCACCTGTTTGTTGTCACCTGGTATTCTGGTTTACTGTTCATGACATTTTAATAATAATAATAATAATAATGAGTATTGTATAGGCGCTTTACCCAATTTCATGAATCGGCTCAAAGCGCCGCGAACTGAATCCAACACGCACGGCGGCACGCTCACGTGAATCACACGCATTCTCTTACACACTGGACATAATCACATTACAGTCACGTGGTGCGAAGGGTCAGCTCAGCTATTTAAATTTCGTAAATTTCGGAATTTAGAATTGCATTTATTTTTCTATTTTGGTGGGCTGAACAGTTCCAAAGCAGAGGGGGAGGAAGCCGGAGTACCCGGAGAGAACCCTAAACAATCGGCCCGAATGAACGGTGCCACATACGAGAAGAAAAAATTCTTTGCCCCGAGTGGGACTCAAACCCCTGACCTCTCGCATTGGTGACAAGTCTCTTAGCCACTAGACCACCGACCGCCCCGAGTTCTTCTCCTGGGTACCAGGCTGCTGAATGCAGGTTAAAATGTGAGCTTCACTGATTTCATAATGTGAAAATACCATGGTTTACAAGAGCACGCTCACACAAACCCTCCTACCCACCCACGCAAATGTCACAAGTACTTGTATTACAATCAATCACAGACCATACGCTAAAGTCCTGCCTTTCTTCCTTGCGTTTGACTGCTGTGAGGGAAACACGTTTGGTGGGTGTTCCCACACGCTGACTTAAAGACGAGTCGCTTCGTGGTGGGACTTGACCAAGACTGGACGATGACCTGACAGAAAAAAAAGAAAGAAAGAGGGAAACAAAAAACCTCATTTGCATCAAATATTGTTCAAACAGAAATCACTAGCAACATACTGTGAAAAGGAAACACACAGAGGGCTGCAATGTCTGTCCGTGCAGGCTTCCTGTCTTTAGTCTGTCCAGCTCATCATTGTAATACCAATATTCTTAATGTTGTGTTTTGTCCCAGCCTTGAAGAAGGTTGTTAACTGAAAATGTATTTAAGGCCCAATCTCTACGATTTTTATGTTCACTGCATCACACTACTTAACATCTGCACAGTGAAAGTATCTCAAATGCTGGCACTCAGCCAACAGAAGTGTACTCACTTGACACGGCTAATACACTGAACAAGAGTGCTGTACTAACAGTTGTAAAATGTGAATGTTCGATGGCTTGCGCAAAGCGTAAATAACATTGTCTCACTAAGAGCTCTACTGATCGATCAAGATAGAGTATGGTATGGTATGGTATGGTATGGTAGACTTCTCCTCAGCGCACATATCCATCTCTGCTGAAATGCTCGGGTGCCGCAGGGCTGGAGGACGAAGCAGTGAAAGCCTGCTGCCGCTAAGCGCTACTTTATGTGCAAACCTCCACCCTGCTATTCACTCTGGTGCGTGCAACAGTATGTCTGTTTACCACACCACCGGCCACAGCCTACTCTTCTTCGAAAGATGAACGTGGGATTTTTATCGTGCACACTTCAAGAATGTGCGTGCGTGTGTACACGAAGGTGAGACAGGCACCATAAACGAGTCTGCAATGGATTTGACTCGATATGGTAAGGAAAAATCCCATCATATTCCTGCCCGCCGGGGACTCGAACCAGGCAGCTCAGGATCCGAAGTCGGATGCCTTAACCACTAGACCACATCCCCTGTCGTATTTCATGTGTACAGGTGCAGTCAGAAGTTAAACTGTTCCAAAATATAAGTTGGCTTCGTAAACATGGGAATAGCGTGTTTAAATCTGAACTGACTCTCGTCTTCTAGATGTCATTTTTATTTTTTGTCGAGTCTTTTGTTTCTGATCTTTTTCACAACGTCGGAAGTCCTTTCTATGATTGTGAAAGAGGTCGATGCATGTATAATTCCACTGCACGAATGTCTTGCGATGCTTTACCTGCTGCCGAAAGAAGTGCGGCTTGAGCTCCGACTGTCTGGTATGCTCGCAACTCCATCTGGAAAGATCAGTGATGAAAAGTGTCAACAAACGCACATATACACGAGCATGAGCACACACACACACACACACACACACACACACACACACACACACTGTCACACACACACACACACACACACACACCGACACACACACACACTGTCACACACACACACACACACACACACACACACACACACACACACACACACACACCGACACACACACGCACGCACACGCACGCACGCACGCACGCACGCGCACACACACACACACACACACACACACACACACGCGCACGCACACACACACACACACACACACGCACACACACACACACACACTGCAGTCAAAACACACTTGTTCGCAGCACAGCAGCAGGAATGAGAGATTGACAGAACTGTGTCTGTGTGTGTGTGTGTGCATGCGCGCGCTGCAATTGCTGTCTTTTATTGTTCTCACTGGCATTATTTTCATGCCATTTTGTTTCATTTTATCTTTCTTCACTTTGTAATAATTTGAGCTCACTGAGGATAAATATATATCCATTATCAAGTTGTCATACAACCTCTTCTAACTTTCCCTAGCAACCTTGCAGCACTTGGCTATGTAAGTTGGAAAAAGTTACAAGCATTACCTCCTGCCTCCATCATCAGCATACTGGTCGAGCTTGGCGTATGCTCTGGTTTTGTCTGCAGGCTAACAAGTGTGTCTGGCTCCAACCTGAAAATAAGAAAGAAAACACGTCTTAACAATTGAATTTGTTCTCCTTTTTCTTCCGCTTTATGGCTGGGTCTAAAAGCGCACTTAATTAGTGGCTTCACCATAGAGATAAAATGATATTGTTCCTCTCGGTCTAGTCGATTTCTATACCACTGAACAAGCCGCAAGTCTGTAATCAGATTGAGATAAGGGACGGACATTCACCTGCGTTTCTGATTCGATCTTGAATCTCCACCGCCGCCACTCTTCAAAACCATCCTCTGTTGAGTATTTTTGGAAGCAGACGCTGTTCTGCTGGCCATTTTGCCTGACGACCTATTCAATTTGGAGTTCTAAGCCAAACAGTTAGCCCAACACGAGCAAAGTCTGCCAAAACACCGCCATCTTGTTTGAATGACGTAATGACTAGATACAAATGTCGAGCCACTATATTTAGCTTCGCGTGTAAATGCTGCACAAAGGTAAACATAAACTTATCTAATGAATTTCAGCAATTTTAACTTCGCCTTATATCATTTAAGTCCGTATAATTCTGGCGGCATGTAAATGTCTTATTCCAGAAAACTGTATTAGTTTCGTACATAGGAAGCCAAGGTGAACTTTCTAAATGCTGGGATTGAGCTGCGTGATATAACCGTTGTAAACCCAACGCTGTGCTGAATCGTCGTTGAAAATAGCAGGTCTGGTACGTTAAGTGCCTCGTGTACTGTCTTCTATGTTTTTGAAGAGGAAGGCTTTTGCTTGCGGACATTGCATACATTGTCAAGTTTGTGTTTACGGGCATTGCATGCTTGTGTGTGTGATAGAGTGTGCGCGCGTGCCGGCGTGTGTGTGTATGTGTGTGTGTGTGTGTGTGTGTGCAAGCGCTTCAGCAACGTTGGCAAGTACATGTACTGTTCATTGTCCAGTGATGTATATTTGAAACAAGTATAACGTAAATGTAATGTAGAATTATGTTGTCTATGCATGCGATGGAACAGAGACATACATAACAGTTATGGATGGAATAAATGAATGTGTGTGTGTGTGTGTGTGTGTGTGCGCGCGCGCGCGTATATTCTGAGAGGAGTGCAGCAGGAATGACACAATGAGTTAGAGTATTAGCGATTTATGACAGGCCGTGCATTAAAGTAGGGGTCCTTTACTTTGCAGAAAATCCACGATGAGGCTGACCAGAGCACAACTGTTTGACAAACTGCATCGAGCGGCAGTCATCAGCATGCTTGGTCTGACGGCATATGGAGCCCTTCTGCTTGGCTTGAGGACTCACAGATACTTCACATGTAAGTCACGAAATACGTGTCATCCCAGTCAGACTTGTCATGAAGGCAACAAGGTTTTGTAACTGTTTGAAATAATGTGTTGCTGGTCGTATCGGAAAATGAAGACATTACTGGCAACACAACATACACCACTGGAAACACCAGCAAGTTTTGTTAGACCACGGATAAAATCCCAATATACAAATGTACCGTTGTTTATCCCTTCGTCGAAATTTCTATGGTCTAGAAAATTTTCTTTTTGGATTCAGAGGAAAGCAAAACAGTGCACACACACACACACACACACACACACACACACACACACACACACACATTTTCTGTTTTAAATTTATTAAAATCAGTGTAAATAGGATAAAATAGAATAATAATATTATGGTGGATGTGTTCTCCCTCAAATACTGTTATTAGTGTTAATGTTGCAATGGTCGCAGTAACAAATCACAGAAAATCATTTTGATTCAGCACGTAAAACAATCATCACAATCATAAATTAATCAAAGGCACTTAGTACTTAGTGTTCAGTGATTGGATAACGACTGTCGGATCTTGCTGGTCACACACACACTCACCATTTTAAAAAAAAGAAAAGAAGAAAAATTGAATCGCCAATGTGATTCCAAGTAGATCTACAGGTTTGTGCAAAGGAAATTTGATTTCTTTTGTAAAACTGCAGTTTTCCTCACCTGCAATAAGTTTCACCAAGATGACTGATATGAAAGTTAACGTGTTTGTTTTTAAACAAAAAAGTCATTTAAAAAAAAAAAAAAAGTCTCCCCCCCCCCCCTCCCGCTGCACACAAGAAAGTTTACCATTCTATATTGTAAGTGAGACTATTTTCCTTCCTTGTGCAGATGTGCGCCCCATGCAGCAGGAGAAGAAGAGGATGGTAGCAGAAGAAATGATTGCCCAGGAGCAGTTGGAGAAAGAAGCGGAGTTGATGCGGAGACAGCAGGAGGCGGAGAAGCTTGTGTCTTAGGTTGCTAGGACAGTATTGTTAGACTTTGCATTTGGTGTGGATGTGTGTGGATGAATGTGCGAATGCATGTGGATGTGTGCGTGTGGATGGATGTGAGATTTCAAGTACATCTTTCTTGGTACGTCACGTTTCTTTGTGAATGATGAATTAAAGTAGGCTGTGAAGGGTGCTGCAGAAAACAGAATTATCTTGCAGCGTGAATAGCGAGGGGAAGGTTTGCATGTAAGGTAAGCAGGCTTTCACTGATTTATTTTCCAGCCCTGTGGCATTTAGGCGTTTAAAAAGACATAGATAGTCATACACATGTGCTCCTACTCTACCCTATCATTACGTATGTGTACTGGCACCCTGGAGTATGAAGTTTGCTATCCCATTGAATTCGCCCCGTGTTTTCTGGATACATGTTCTTTGTGACATGGGAACTGACAACGTAATCATGAATGATTTTGCAGTTGAATCCGCAAAGCGTTTGTGTGTGAAGTTTGATAAAAACAAAAACTGTATTATGTTCTTTGACTGTGTGTAGGATATTGAGGTCAGTTTCATATTTTGTTTGGCATCTGAGTACTTGCTTTGAATTTCAGAATGGAAGAGGAGTGACAGTGATTATCTGTGTGTGTGTGAAACAGTGTGTGTGAGACAATGTGTGCGTGTGTGTGATTGTGAGTGTGGCTTACCTGTCGAGGGATACCTGAATTTTCTTGCTCCATTTATCAAATGTGGTATGGTGTAATAAACATGCTAACAATGTGTGTGTGTGTGTGTGTGTTTGTGTGTGTGTGTGTTTTAATTTGGTTTCTTGGCTGATATTTTGGTATAAAAAAAATCGTCATCAAGAGCACCAGTAAAGCACACAATTTGAAAAAAAAACCGCTCTCGCTGTTGCATCAGCGATGCAAAAATCCTGCTGTCCCTGTTTTATCAGCATATCACAGGACCCCCATATTCTGATGCCTCTTTTGCATAAGTATTGCATAGCATCCCCAAAACCAGCTATCTCTGTCGCAGCAGCTTGGCATAGATTCTGAAAATCCCCTTGTCCTCAGGTCCAGATAGTGTCAACCTTCTCCAGACTGGCTTCCCCCATGTCTCTGATGTCATTGTCCTGGAGCAGGTCGCGGCTGACTGTCCCCTTGGAGGCGTCAAGCATGGCGAGGTTGGCTATCCCCACGTCCCAGATGTCGGGGCCTTGGAGAAAGTCGGGGCTGTTTAGCATACAGTTGCCATAACACACGCGAGGGGTTGTCGGTCTGATCACCTGGCAGTAATAGGCAAACCATGCCTGCATGTACAACACACCAAACAAAACCATTATAATAATAATATTGGGAAATGCGTTGTTGTCCATTAAATATTACTGTTAATTTGACTTCCCCAAAGGATACAGAATCTGCATATGCAGATCAGTCTGGAACTCTTATCCAGATCTAGTTTTGTGTAGTAAAAGGGCCTAAGGAACATGGATCTGATAAGGACATAAGCCCATTATCCAGCTGATGCCAGCCTAATGATTGGTAGAGTTCTGAATGCAATACACTGCTGTCTGTAGTCGGTGCGAGCAAAACTTCAAATCCTACTACTCAGTTGTTGCTTGCAGCATCAGCTGCCTCCTTGATATTCATGTTGCCTGTAGCCTTTTGTTGGCTCAGTGCCAGCCTGGGAGATGCTGCCACTGTGCAGATGTCTATGATTTCAGACACCAAAAGAACTCAGGATCTGTGAGCATAAAATAGACGACTCCACTCGGCAAGCCCAGAGGCCCAAAGCTCCGCGCCTTAAATCCGCAGTGTATTGGCAAAACACAGTACATCCATGACGTCATTTCGTGGTAAAGGGGTGGTCTCAAAATGAAAGAGATTGACCTGATGGACTTTTTCCTGGAATGACGTCAATGGACTTGCTGCTTTCTTTCCACATTTCAGTCATATCAAACATGTGCTTCCCTCTTTGTAGTGTCAGGCAAGGACGTTAGCCAGACCAGGCCATGCTCATTATGCCATGTGGCACGTGATTGGCTGATTTTTTTTTTTTTTTTTTTGGGGGGGGGGGGGGGCTTTGACTGACAGGAGTGGCGTCGTCTGTTATAGGAAGTCGGCCCTTTTAACTCACCAGAATCTGCTGGTCGCTGGCCCTGACACGTTTCCCGATGTACCTCAAACACTCCTCGTCAGGACTCTCGTTCACTTGGGCGTAGGCCACAAGGTACATGGTGTCGTCACGTGACAAATGACAGCCAGTGAAATCTCGGCTTGCCCTCACATAATCTCGGCTTGCCCTCATGTAATGCCGCCACCGCCGGTCCAAAAACGAGTCATGGCGAGAGTCCGGGTCCCCAGTGTCGGGAACTTGACCTAGACCTCCAGCTCTGTGACGGGAGAATGGCGGATGACCTCGAGACGTACCTGACATGATAGGGGAGAATGCTGATGGTGTAACGTAGGTATAATGATAATGATACTCTGTCCACTTTCTGGCAGCAGATGGTTGAGGACCAGAGGGTGTTACGAACGGGTCGGCCGACGGATATCCTCCGCTTACCACAGTGCACGTTTGCGCTGACGAGCGACAGGTAGCGGCAGGGCGCGGCTCGGCATCCATTTGTTGCGGCGAGTTTTGTGAGTTACTTTCCCGCGTCGCTTTGGGCCTTGCCGCGATTTGACTGTGTAGATCTTGCTGCTCCATATCCTCTACGGGTCGTCGTGTTCTCGCGGCCACGCCGGAACGTCCTTGCGTCAGTATCTTCAGATATATTGTGTCGACCTCTGCAACTGTGCAGTCGTTCTCTGGCGTTACCTGCTGCTTTGTGTGAAAGGATAGTATGCATTTTGATTGACGTGTGAAGAGACTTCCGAGTTCCGGTTTCCTGCAATTGACCATACCATCCGTACTGACGGGACGTTTAGATGAACTAAAACAAATGAAAACAACAACTTTTGCACACACACACACACACACACACACACACACACACACACACACACACACACACACACACACACACACCGTCTGACATAAACGTAAGTTTCAAACTACTCCCATCACCGCACAGAGGAATTTTAGATGACAACACAACATTGGTTTTAAACATGCAGAGTTTGCGTCAGAAACTAAATTCAAACATGATGCAACACCTCGAACCGTCTCTCTGGCGTAGCGGTCTGTCGGTGCTGACCCGATCAAAGAACAGCCGCGTGCATGATGAGCCAACCTCTAGACCGGATTCTGCAGGGGGTGTTGGAAACGGGTGCATGACGGATTCTGCAGTGGGTATTGGAAACGGGTGCCAGGGGGGACTGAGAGTTGGGGGGGGGGGAATTAGTGCAGGAGGTCATCCCCTCCTGCCCCCCACCCTCCCAAGTCCACTTCACGGCGCATACACTAGCCTGTGTTTTTATGTAAAGGTAGTTAAGTTTTGTTCGGTTTCAGTCAGTTTTAACAGCGTTTCGAGGTGTTGCATACACTGCATGCGATGGTGTGACCTTGTACTGCCGGTTGGGCACGGCCGTTAAGTTAGGTCAGTAACGCCCCACGCCGCAAATTAGCCAGATTTAGTAGGACTTCGTAAGGAGGACTTCGCTGAGCATCGTAACCCATTTACATGTAAATTAGGCTCACACGGCAGAGGCCGCGAGCTGCTAACGCGCTGCGATTGGCTAATGACACCCGTAACGTGCCCAATTTACATGCAAATGGTTTGCGCTGCTCAACGAAGTCCTCCGTACGAAATCCTACTAAATCTGCCTATATAATGTCATTACAGACGGCTCTGATGGGCACTGAGGTTATGGGGGAAGGGACACCTACCCGGCCTAACTGAACAGTCCAGCTGAACACTATTAAATCCAGGCAGACTGGCAGGTCGGCCCCATTTGATGTATCCTTGACTGTGATGGACAACTTGAGTAACCCAAGTTCACCTGAGTCAATAAGGAGAACTGAAATCAGTATGCCGGGTACAGTATTAGAAATCTGCGAGTTTTAATGTCTTTTATTTTCGTTTATAGTGCTTACAACAGATATGAAAGTGGGGCCGGCTTATAACCTTTCCATTGGAGACTAATGTCACTCGGTCAGCCTCCCTCTGTGTAATTGTATCTTGCACAAGTGTCCATTAGACTCCACAGTGAGTGTCCAATTGAAAGAGTTATTGTCCCTGACAAGCAATACACCACCTGAGCACGTCTGATTGTCTCCCTTGAGGGACCTTGCCCTGTCTTGGCTTTACCATTGTGATACTGGGAATGTTATTTGTGGCCGCATCCATAGCTAGGGGAAAAAAAATGATCTAATCGGCGAAAGTGACATTTTTTTCCGTGGTTTAGAAAATACAGTAAAAAGCTTCAGTTACAGTCCTGTCTGGAATATTTACACCAGTCACGTCGTGTGTGTGTGTGTGTGTGTGTGTGTGTGTGTGTATGTGTGTTTGCGTGCGGCGTGTGGACGTGTGTGTGTGTGTGTGTGTGTGTTTGTGTGTGTGGACGTGTGTGCGCGTGCGTGTGTTTGTCTGCGTGCTTGTGTGTGTGTGCGCGCGTGCGTGTGTGTCAGTGTGTGTGTGTGTGAGAGAGAGAGAGAGAGAGAGAGAGTGTGTGTGTGTGTGTGTGTGTGTGTGTGTGTGTGTGAGAGAGAGAGAGTCGGAGTGAGAGAGAGAGAGAGAGAGTGTGTGTGTGTGTGTGTGTGTGTGTGTACGCGCCGCGCGACATGTGTGCATCATGATTGTGTGTCTACGACATGCTCGTGATTGTGTCTGTGTGTAAAACAGCAAGCGAGCAGGTAGTTCCACGACTAGACACACCTGACTCTGGTTACAATACAGTCACTCACAGAATTGGAATGTGTCTGTACTGAACGCAGTAAACAAGCAGGAGACACTGGTCAGGAAATTACCTCAAGTGGCAGCCTTTGATGTTAGCGTGCAAGTCAAACTGCTGGAACTTCACGTGCGCCATTGTCTCGAGAATACTGGCTATAAAAGAGCGACCATGCTGTAGTTAATCTAAAAGGCACAGCTAAGATAGATCACACTGTATGACGAGTCGCCGCTAGCCTTTTGTTGTTTTCCAAGTCAGTTTAGTATTTGTAGTTTAAAATGGACAAGATCTAAAAAATAAAAAAAAAAGGTTAGCGCACCTAATCTTTTATCCTTGTAAAATAAAGTTTCGTTCATTCGTTCGTTCCTTGTTTGTTTGGATGGAGATAATTTCAGTGTGGAACTTAGTACAAGGTGTCCAAAATACTGCCTGTATGCTAGTCTTTGCTGCGAAACTTGATAGCTTTATTGCTTGCGCGGCGTCAAGCCCTAAATAATTAACTAACTATTTAACTGTATGGTAGGCTATTGCTTCGATTATATACACTCACTCACTCCCTCGTTCACTCCCTCGTTCACTCACTCATACACACACACACACACACACACACACACACACACACACACACACACACACACACACACACACACTATCCATCTATCTATTTGATGCTGGATATGGTATTTGTGCTCCTACTTTCTGAAACCCTTATCGCCTGGAGAAAACATGATAAAAAACATTCAATCACTAAATCTTTTCGGCCACTAATATTATTTGTTTCCCGGTTCCTCTGGGCTTTATTTGATCAAAATACCAAAAGTTCAAAACACGCCCGAAACAATACACATTTTGTCTGCGCTTCTGTGGGCGTTTTTTTTTTTTTTTTTTAAATGAACAGTTTGGCATTTCGAGTGATTCCTCTTTTCTGACTTGCTGGCGGCCCTTTTTCGTTCTTGTTTTCCTTTAGATCTCCAACTCAGTGCAGCCCCACGGGTGGAACAGCACGGCTAAAAGTAAAGTGACACTTCCAGATGGCTGTTGGAGTTACACGTACTTTGTACTTTGCACGCTCAGTTAGCTTCAAGCACCTACCGGCCCCTGATTACTCCCCGTTCTCAGCATTACGGGTTACACACCACCAATAGCCTTCGGGGCATGTGGTAACGATTCCGATAAATATAGTACAAAATGTTCGCCCCTATATAAATTCGTGTGCCGAGTAAAAAAAAAAAAGAAAAAAAAAGAAAGAAAAGAAAAGGCAACCTAGTGCTGTTTGTTGGCTTTGTGAATGTTTCATGCCAGGCAATAGTAAAAACAGTGAAAGATGAGCCTGGCGTGGGGACTATATTCACACACGGTTGGCACAAGATCTAGCAGACCAAATACTGACGTCATCCAGCGGACCAAATACTGACGTCAGCCAGCGGACCAAATACTGACGTCAGCCAGCGGACCAAATACTGACGTCAGCCAGCGGACCAAATACTGACGTCATCCAGCGGCCCAAATACTGACGTCAGCCAGCGGACCAAATACTGACGTCAGCCAGCGGACCAAATACTGACGTCAGCCAGCGGACCAAATACTGACGTCAGCCAGCGGACCAAATACTGACGTCAGCCAGCGGACCGAATACTGACCCCATGAGACAATTTATAGGCAGATTTCGTAGGACTTCGTAAAGAGGACTTCGCTGAGCAGCGTAACCCATTTACATGTAAATTAGGCTCACACGGCAGAGGCCGCGAGCTGCTAACGCGCTGCGATTGGCTAATGGCACCCGTAACGTGCCTAATTTACATGCAAATGGGTTACGCTGCTCAGGGAAGTCCTCCGTACGAAATCCTACTAAATCTCACTAATCAGCCTGATTCGTTCCGTTGGTTCTGTCTGATGAGCGGATGAACGCTGTACATCTCCGCTACTGACGTGTGATCCGCGTAGCTTAAATACAGATTTCTCCACTTGGAGCCATGGGCCTAAGTAAGTTAGTAAATAGTGTGTTGACATCGTTTCAGCGTAGGCGGTTGGTTTTATCACATCAGTGGCAGATTTCACCGATAATTCGACAGCTTTCCATCTCCGCCATTATCACTACGTGAACCTCCAAAAGCATCTGAAATTTTCGCATTCCCCACAAGTACATCATGGTCTTCCACCGAAGAAGCAAAGTGCTGCGACCTTTGCTGTCGTGACATCATTCACTACTTCTCCCTCAGGGGCCACGGTAGCTCATCTGGTGAAGCGTTGGGTTGTCAATGCTGACTGAGTCGGGTCGTGAGTTCGAAACCGAAGTTTGTACTCACCGTTTTCGTCGCTGTCCGGTCTATCATGGTGGAGGAAGACGATAAATGACAACAACAGCAGCAGCAGCAACAACAACAACATCAACAACAACATCAACAACAACAACATCAACGAAAACAACAAAACAACAACGGCGAATGATGATGATGATGATGATGATATAGGCGCTTTACCCGACCCGCTAACCTGACCGCTTTATCCACGCCGCGAACGCAACGCAACACACACGCTCACATGAATCACGCGCATTCACCCACTGATATAACAGACATTAACACATTACATTCACGTTGCGCGAAGGGTCAGCTGACCTGCTGAAGCTTCTGCATTAATATAATTTTGTTTTAAATGTCACGGACAACAGTTTCAAAGTAGTTGGGGGACGAAGCTGTCGGACACGGAGAGAACCACCGACAGCCAGCCCGAGTGGGTGGCGCCACATAGTGGTGTCAAATCCGATGTCTGAAACTGGACTCGAATTTGCGACCGCTAGTATTGATGGCACCACTATTCCCCCTCCGCCCCCGAAAATAATCAACTAAACACTGCCCCCCCCCTCCCCCCATCTTCCTCTCTCGTGTCTCAAGCCTCTTTTGCCCCCCCCCCCCCCCCCCACACACACACTCCCCTCCGTCCACAATTTTCACACTACATTTGCACCAAGCGCTGTTAGCACTCAGTCGGACCGAGTAAAACCCGAACTTCCAAATTGCAGCAAATCCATATAAAGCCATTTTCGTGGTCGGGACAGGGAACAGAGACAAAGGTGTTAACATTATGATGTCATCAGTACAAGTGCCCCGCCGATAACGCAGCATTCATCATAATGTACCGGCGCATTATTTTCGCAGAATAAAGTATAAGAAACCATTATTAACCCCCCTAAAAAGAAGAAGAACAAGAAAAGACAACACCAACAACACCCCCATCAAAACCAAACCAAACCAAACAAAACATTTTCGATTTTAAAAAGTGTTTTGTCAAGAGAGAGAGAGAGAGAGAGAGAGAGAGAGAGAGTGTGTGTGTGTGTGTGTGCGTGCGTGCGTGCGTGCGTGTGTGTGTGTGTGTGTGTGTGTGTGTGTGTGTGTGTGTGTGTGTGTGTGTGTGTGTGTGTGTGTGTGTGTGTGTGTGTGTGTGTGTGTTGTTCACTCAAGAACTAAAGGTACACCTAGAGGTACCAGCAGACACAAAAAAATCACTCACACTCACACACACACACACACACACACACACACACACACACACACACACACACACACACACACACACACACACACACACCACCACCACCACCACCACCACCACCATCACCACCACCACCACCACCATTAATGACGGCGACTTCCGGTAAAAGTACTCCCTCCACGCTCAGTGAAAGTGTCGCGGAATAAATTCCAGAGCTCGCGAGCGGCAGGAGCCTTGTGGACCGCACTGCTGTCCCACTTCACTCGAGTCCGGCAAGTCCACATCGCTTCTTCCTCTCCACTTGCCAACAGCTACAGCTCTCTCACTTTCCTAAATTCTCCTCTCGGCATTGTCGGACTTTCATCAGAACGAGAAAGAGAGGGGAAAAAAACCCCCCAAAAAACCCACACACACACAAATAAAACGAGTGTCCATTTCAAACGAGCGGTTTTTTGGCATTCTGATTGAAAGCGAAAAAAGCTGAAAGCGAAGAAATCTGTTTCAACGCGTTCACAGCTTTTGTCTCGTCTAGTCTACCTCCTGTCACCTCGCCTGGAAATTAAGGTAAGGAAACTTTATATCATTTCAGATCAAAACGTCACGAGGCTTTGAGGGCAGTTAACAAAACACACGCATTCCCAAGTGCCAGAATCCTTTGTTTTGTTTAATGTTATCTAAGCGTATTTTTTGTTCTAACACGCTGTCACTATCTATTTATCTATCACTATGTATGTATGTATGTATGTATGTATGTATGTATGTATGTATGTATGTATGTATGTATGTATGTATGTATGTATGTATGTATGTATGTATCTGTCTGTTGAGCCGGGACAGTAGAGCGGTAGAGCGTTGCATTTCCGACGCGTTTGAAACCTGGCTGGGAGCCACGTCCCCCCCCCCCCCCCAACCCCTCCCCTCCCCACCCCCCCACACCCCCAAAAAAACCCCCAACCAACCAACAAACAAACAAACAAACAAACAAAAGACCAAAACAAACAAACAAACAAACAAACAAACAAAACCAAAACACCCCCCCCCAAACCCCCCACGAAAAACACACACACACACACACACACACACACACACACACAAACAAAAACAACAAACATCAACAAACAACCCCACAAAAAAAAACAAGAAAGAAACAAAAACAAACAACAACAACCAAAAAAAACCAAGCAAACGCACAAACAAACAAACAAATAAACAAAAAACCCCAACAAAACAAACACGAACAAACGAACCTGCAGAAAACAAACAAACAAACAAACAAACAAACAAACAAACAAACAAACAAACAAAAAACCACCAAAAAACCCTATTGTGCTGGGTTTTCCTCGTTGCCCTGTCTTTGATATCACACTTATGTGGTGAAAAGGACGTTAAACCTTAAACACCCACCCCACCCTGTCGCAACAACATTTATGACAAATGAGACTAAAGGTATTAAGGAGGCGAGGGTTGAGTAGACAGCACTTCGTGTTGTACTTGAACAACATCACGACCAACTGAACCCAACAAAACACTGTCGCAGCAACGTCATTTGTGAGTCAAACACAGAAGCGACATTAAAGCTGACCACTTAGTCTGTCTGGGCACGACAATTAATGTCCATCAGGCAAAACAGAAATCAACAAAGAAACACCTTTTAAACAAATTGAAACAATATCGCCGATTACTGACAGACGGGGGGGGGGGGGGGGGGGGGTGTAACGTGCTTTTCCACCACGTATGGGTGATATCAAAGACGAGGCAGCGAGAAAAAGGCCAGCACAAATATTTGGCCCGAGCCAGGATTCGAACTCACGACTCAAGCATTGACAGTCTAACGCTCTACCATTCGGCTATCCCAGCTCCCAGGGGGCCAGACGTGTCTGAGTTGTCTGACCATGCCAGGTTAATTATTTAATTTAAAGGCGCTATTGCTACCATCACTACGTTTTATATAGAGACACTTCTGTTTTGGAACAGTTGTTCTTGTCACTGTGTATGTGCGCTTGAAAATAGTATATCTCACAGATTAGTACAGCTTCGAATGCAACACAATGACGTTTGATGGCCGAAGAAAACTCAGCTGTCCATGTTTCCGTTAGTGAGCTACGAGTTCAAGTGTAGTCACCACAGTTTCGCTGACTCCTGCATTTTCGCTTCATTCAGCCGAACACCAGCTGATCTGTTCATGTATTTGTGCATGTGGCGAAATGGTGTCAGACACTACCGACTGGCCCCGACTGTCTGGAAATACTTGCCAATCGAACTCCGCCTTCAGTCTTCACTGCCCATGTTTAAATCCCATCTAAAGACTTTTCTTTACCGTCAAGCTTTTGTTGCTTAACTGCTGCTGAGTCTGCTTATGTGTACGTTTAGTCGCCTGATGTCGCTGCACCTGCCAAATTGGATGTTAGAGTGAGTGAAAATAGTGTGTGTGTGTGTGTGTGTGTGTGTGTGTGTGTGTGTGTGTGTGTGTGTGTGTGTGTGTGTGTGTGTGTGTGTGTGTGTGTGTGTGTGTGTGTTCAGCACAGCGAGTCCTTTGCATTTGGAGAGCAGCGCTCCATAAAAACTATGTATTATTATTATTATTATTATTATTATACAGCTCAGTACGATCTGTAAGCCAAAAAAAAAAAAAAAAAAAAAAATCTTAAATTTCGGACCTTTAACTGACCTGCTATACTCTTCTCCTCAGAAATGAATGTTCCAATGCATTTCGTGATTCATGCAGGGTTCTTCAACACCTCTGCCGTCACGTATCTGGACAAAAGACCAAAGCGCTATTGATTTGAAATACGTTTAAACTCTTTTTTTTCTTCTAGATGGCGGAAGAAGAGTTTGGTTTTTTTAGCGGTCAGATGCAATTTGTCCACAACGCACATCATACCTAGAGTCATTAGAGCAACTTTTAGCATGCACTTTATAAACCGACTGACTGTCAGCGCTGATTAAAAAAAAAACACTTTAAAATAAATGAGCAATTCAGCTATTAGTGGCCAGACGTTTTATGCGTCCGTTGTATGTTGAGTTCACTCTTGTGGTTCGAAATAAAAAGAGGAACAAGATGAATAAGAGTCTGATTGCATGCCCATTACTGTAAAAGCTTCAACTGTGTGCGAGTTGTCGAGTTACTGGAGACGAGGCGGCTATACAACATCCAGCATAGACAAGAGACGGATAACTAAGAGCTGGTGACAGTCGGGTTCGCCGAGAAGTAACCATCCTGGGCGGTGGGTGGGTGGGTGATTGGGGGTTTAACGTCCTTTTCCACCACATACGGGTGATATCAAAGACGGGGCAACGATGAAAAAGCCAGCACAAATATTTAGCCCCAGCCGGGATCGAACTCACGACCCGAGCATTAAAAGTCCAACGCTCTACCATTCGACCACCCGCCCCCCCCCACCCCCACCACCCCCCCACCCCCATCCTGGGCGGAATGGACGACTCCACTCCTGTCAATCAAAAGGGTCGTGCCCTCAGAATTCAGCCAATCGCGTCCCGCGGCATAATGAGCACAACACATGGCATGGTCTGGCCAACTTAACCACTGAAGCACGTGTAATTTGATATGACTGAAAGCAGTAAGCCCATTGACGTCATTTGCGCAAAAAGACCATTACGCCAATCTCTTTTCTCTTGAAATCACCCCACCCCCTTTTCCCATACAATGACGTCATGGACGTGCTGTGTTTTCCCAATATACGGTAGAGTAAAGGGACGGGGGGGGGGGGGGGCTTTGGTTTCAGTGCTGGCCGAGTGGAGTCGTCTATTTCTTCGCGGAACGCAAATGCGTTGGATGTGAACATCCTCGATGCGACGTGATGGCGACTGACCACACCATTGTTAGCGTTATTAGTGGCTCTTGCGTCCGGTCACAAAGTCACTTAAATGACACCCCCCCCTCCGTAGCCCCCCCCCCCCCCTCCCAAGCATTCCTGGGTTTTCCCGAGCCGCGATAACGGGAACAGGTGCAAATTAGCAGACATCGAAAAAGCTCGCCACTAACGCGGGCACTGGCGTGTAGTGACGTGTGACCAGCTCTTAGTTATGCGCTTCTTGGTATAGCCTGTAGGCGTTTTACGGGTTTCAGTTTTAACACAGGTTTTCATGAAAGGCATCCTATTGGTGGACGCGAAATATCTGACACATACTGTGTGTAGCCTGATTCTCTGCCCCTAACTTGAAGGCTTTTGGCCAGTAAAAGCCCTGTCGCTCGCCTGCAAATGTATCATATCATCACATCATATTCCAATTTACATAATTTATGCACACTTAAAACTTTTTTGGCACTCAATGTATGTCGTGCGGTTAACTTTACCAACAAAATTCTACCAGTCTAAGTTTAATCCAAATCTCTGGGGGTCTAGAAAAGTGGTAGTGAAATTTTGTTTTGGTCGCAGCGCCGCCATAAGTCTGCATTTCATAAGACCATGGGGAGACCTCTTGTTGTATTTTTACTCCTGCTATGTCGCTCTCTTGGTGCACTCGCAGAGAAGACACGGGATACAACAGGACACAACTCCAATACTTTATTAACAGAAGATGCGTGGAGAACAAACTCATGAAAGAAGAAGAAGAACCCAGAACGCTGTGCAGGGCTGCTTATATATACTAAACAGGTCAGATCTAGAACATTCCTCAGCTTACTGGCAAGCTACGGAATCTTTCCAAGGTTACGTAATCTACTGACGTGACTGCACCAGCATGTTCTGGGGTGGTCTAGAAATTTCCATCGAAATGCAGTGGATTTTCGCGATCTCTACAACACCTTTCATGCAGCTTGGCCAAGTATAAGAATATCACAGGTAGTCCCGTTGGAAAGGGACAACACCTTTTGGATTCCACCAATGGCTGTGAAGGGGAATGGCATGTATATCCCGTGATGTCGACTTTCAGATTCGGCAGAGGAAGCCGACAAGGGAGACAAATACTATCAGCGTTCCTATTGCAGTGGTTCTCACCTTTCTCTTCCCAGCATCCTCCCCTGTCCATTCCCAGCATCCCTCTCCTGTCCATTCCCAGCATCCCTCTCTCGTCCGTGCCGGTCTGCCTCTCCTGAAGAATGGTCCAATCCGACTGCGACAGAAAGAAGTGCAATTGTATCTTTCCCCTGATCCCAACCTGTCATGCGTCATGTCAAGTGTTCTCCCATGAGTACGTCAGTCTTCCTAATCTTTCCCCCCAGAGTCGTCTGTTCCTAATGTACAAACCACTTCTGTCTGTTTGCACTCGCAAATCAGAGTCTTTGCCTTTTAAGGCAGAAGCCTACTCTTGATTTCCGCGCATCGTGCGCTGTTCGATGTTTTCAGTTCCACGATTTTGCTGTACTTCCATAATGTAATTTCAGATTGGCTTCAGTGAATACTCTACCTCTCAGTCTTTAATTCATAAAACTGTATTTACATTAAAACTCAATTCAAATGAAATTTTTTATTGAAATCAGGAAACAGAAATATTCAAGTTCAAATTTTGTTTTATCTTTACTGCGTCTGCTAAATCTCCCGGCGTGTTGTTGTTGTTGCACATTTAAAAAAAATCTTTGATTTCTCAGTCTCAGTGTAATCGACACAACTGCAGAGGATCAAATCATGATGACGTTCGCAACAAAATTAATTTGGTTTGTCTGAAACGTAATCCGTCATCGTACATTGTTACGGCAGCAAATCGTACAGTTCTACCCTGGTAATTTTCAACACAAGCCGCAGATAATCTGCTAAAATGGGCGGAAAAACTATTTACTCTCCACGCGAAAACAGCGTGAGAGTAAGATTTGGCATTTCCTTGTTGTTGTGCTCGCTTGTTTACGGATAAACTTCGGCACAGACATACTGACGCACATCGTATGACGAACCTGAGGTCAAGCTCTTGTAAATCGGTAGTTATCTGGTTCATTTGCAAAACTGATCTGCGCGATTTGATGTTTGCCTGACAAAATGAGCGAGTTAACTAGCAGGATAGAAAACCTCCAACAGGAAGTAGCAGACTGTTTTTTTTCTTTTGTTTTTGCTCTGGATGTTAACCGCATTGGTGTGTGTGTGTGTGTGTGTGTGTGTGTGTGTGTGTGTGTGTGTGTGTGTGTGTGTGTGTGTGTGTGTGTGTGTGTGTGTGTGCGTGCGTGCGCGCGCTCCATTTCTTTGACGACGAGTTCGTTAGTTAGTTGGATTTTTTAGGGCGTAACGCCGCGCAAGCAACAAAGACAATTTCACGGCTACTATGACCACGAAGTGATGTGCATGTACAGGAAAACCCAGCGTAAGACAGACGCTGGTCCGTAAAAGTCCCATCCAATCCTTCAAGTTTGTTCCTCCAGCGAGCATGCGTGGTAGAAAAGGGCGTTACACTCCTAAACACCCACCCCACCCACCCACCCCACTCCTCCAGAGAGCAGCCTCTTTACAGGAACGTTGATACACCCGTGGATAATGGACATTTTCCAGTTCGAACTTGGGACATAGGGTCCACTCGCAAATAGACTACGGCTGTGTGATGCCCACAGAAAATCCTTGCCCATGAGATAATTTTGAACAACGGCGGAAAGACACATGTCTCAAGGATTTGCCACAAAAATGTTAAACGCTGCTATGAATTTTTTATGACTGTCTGCTTCAGCAGTTTCACGAAATATCTCGACCTTTAAGGCCATTCTCTCGACATTTGTAGGGTTAGAATTGGTTTGGAGTTGGTTTGGTAGTGTCTTGCAGCTCCTCCCGTCCCCCCTCCCCCCCCCCCCCTTAACTCTTTGGCAGCTCCTGTGGTATTCCTCCAGGTCATGGGTGAAACGCACTGGGGTCTCAGAAACTGGGACTTTCTTTAAAATTATACATGATGAGGATGATGGTATGATGATGCTATGGAGGTCCGTGTGGTTTAGGACTGTGTGACAGGGCCGCATTCCGCGCTTCCTGTCATAAATATCCGGGCGTTAACCAGGCCCGGCAACTACGGCCGTGTAATCATCCATACCATGAGTTGTGTCATATCAAGGGAAGCACCCCCGAAGTCGCCTCACAAGCGCAATTGTTCCAGAACAGAAGTTGTCGTCTGCGAAGCCAATCTTGGACTATTGAAACCTAAGCGCGTTTAATCCATTCTGCACCCTCACTCCCCCCCCCCCCCTTTGCCCCCTACCCCTTCACTATTCCAGTTGTGAGGGGCGATCACTCATGCCGTTTTCGGCAGTTCTGCTGCTTCCCCCTCATCGTCCAAGGTTTAGCGTTGACTGTTGACAAATCATCCCCTGTCAGGGAGCTCGGCAAAAATCTGTTTGACGTTGACGCAAGCTGACCCGGCCAACGTTATCAGGGAAGGCAAACACAGTTAACCGGAGATCAGAGCTTGACAGTTATCCCCCTTTTCGTCACCTCTTTTGCCACGGAGTTTACGGAGGCGGCGAGGCCATGGGGATCTCTACCCAGTTTGCGAACTCCTAGGTCGAAATCGACGTGTCTTTAACCTCTGAAACTGAGAAGAGGTGATGGGGGGCTTAAAATAACCCCCCAGATTTAGAATTGAAACCTTGTAGGCACGGAGTTGGGGTGGTCCTAACAGACGTACTTTGGTTTTGACGTCAGGGTTTGACGTCAGATTGAAGCAGAATTGCCGGTATCATTCGCATTTCCTCAGTTATTTTTAGGGAAGAAAATGAGGACCTGGCCTAAATCCTGTTAGCACACACACACACACACACACACACACACACACACACACACACACACACACACACACACACCGTCACTGAGTCAGCACACCCGCACACACACATACACACACCGTCAGCACACACACACACACACACACACACACACACACACACACACCGTCAGCACACACACACCGTCAGCACACACACACACACACACACACTGACACACACACACACACACACAGAGGCCGTTTTCAGCCTCCGCTTTGTGGAAATGACCGCAGCCACAGCCGCAGTAGACTGAATTTATGACTTTAATCTGTTGAAGCAAGACACTTGCTTGGCTTGACAATCCTGGTTTACCACTGTTCACAGCTGCTAACCGTGCCAATACTCTGTTCCTCAGTTTCTCGAGATTAAATTTTCATCTGAATGGTTATAGCAGGCGGGAGACTATCAGCAGGAAATGTGTTAATAAATATACCAGTATACATTTAGAACGAATACAACACAATTCCAAACACGTTTAGAGTTAGTAGTACAACCGAGAGCTAGATCTATTTAAAACTAATAAAAGTAATCAGCTAAGGAGCAAAGAGACAGATTTGATAATGATGATGATGACGATGATGATGATGGTGATGATGATACAGCGCACGGCTCCACCCTAAGTGAGTGCTCACGGCGCTTAGGGAAAGGTTTCAGCAGATAGGGAGAGGGGGAACAAACAAACAAACAAACAAACAAACAAAGACAACAAACTTTCGGTTAGGGTTCAGAACGACAGAATTTTTTCCCCAAACTTTCAGCTGAGGAGAAGAGATAGAGATCTGTTCCCAAATTTTAGCTCAGACGCAGAGAGAAAGATTCGAACCCAGTTTTTTTTTTTTTTTTTTTTTTAGCTCAGAAGCAGAGGGACAGATTTGTTCCCAAATTTTCAGCTGAGGGGCAGAAAGACAGGTTTGTTCCCAAAGTTTCAGAGGCAGAAAGACAGGTTTGTTCCCAAATTTTCAGCTGAGGGGCAGAAAGACAGGTTTGTTCCCAAATTTTCAGGGGCAGAGAGACAGAGTTTGGGGAAAGGAGCAGAGAGACAGATTTTCGGCTACGAAGCAGAGAGATAAATTTCCCTGATATATTACGGTGCACACCTGCCTGATATCAACTGTCATAGCTGACATCAAAGTAATAAACGTAGTCTGGCAAGCCGAGACCAATTTCCGACTTAAAATGTGTTTCACGTCTGCATCCGGCGTTTCAAAATAGTTTTTGAACTTTAACTGTTACAGATAGCATTCAAACGTACGAAAGCGATCAATTCGGATAAAACTCAGGTTGGTTTTCTTCTGTTGGCACGGCTTACTCAAACCGAAACATTTTCCTATCTCCAAACACAAGAAACATCCCCTTGTAGTAATTCGTTTGTTGTAATCGCTCCCGGATTTTTGTGACATTTTTGGTGAATTTTAAAGCATTTCTAGGGTATCATATGCAACGTTATGTTTAAGAGGAATATATCGCGTTTTCCTCGGAATTTGCGTGTCTTGTAGCCTGTATTATCGACACTTCTCCCGAAGGCTTTTTTTTTTTTACCGGTGAAATTTAAATCAGCGGATGTTTTCACCCTCCGACGTAGGGCATTTGAAGACACGGCTATAAAGTTACGCGTGCGGCCTCTCTGTAAAACCCGGATGTGAAACTGACGCCAAAACCTAGAACCTGATTCGTTAAAACCAGCGCCCTTTTAGCGACACTCACGACTCTCGTACAGTTTCGTTCCATTTTGTTTTCGATTTCTGGCCGGTGAAATGTCGTCAGTTGTAGAGACTATTGTCAAACGGAATAACAACAACAATGCGAATTCTTTCGAGCAACAAACTAAAACACGAAATTTATTTTTAATGTTTGATGGACCGTTTCAACACTGGCGCTACCATGACATGTCTGACGCTAGCTGCCTGGACCCTAACCCCAGTCACGTGGCTAGAGGTCGAGGTCGTATCATTGGCTTGGTTCCCGAGTTACCTGGAACCCCCCCCCCCCTCCCCAATCTGCCTGGACCCCCCACCCCCTCGGTGACATTGCGTCACGGTCGTAGCACGGGCAGAACTAGTTCGATCCATCTAACTCAGGAGGCCGGAGTCAAATTCCTACATTCACAAATGCTGTTTGGAGCGGATGGGTAGGTGGGCGGGTGTTTGGGGGTTTAACGTCCTTTCCCACCACATAGGGTGATATCAAAGACGGGGCAACGATGAAAAAGCCAGCACAAATATTTGGCCCCAGCCGGGATCGAACTCACGACCCGAGCATTAGAAGTCCAACGCTCTACCATTCGACCACCCCGGCTCCCCGCTGTTTGGAGCATTGCGGGGCGTAGGGGATTTTGACTGTGTGTTGGTTGGGTGGCAAATTGGGTTAGAATCAAATGTCCTGCAACCCTGACATTGCAACCATTAGAAATCTGGAACGAAGTTGCTGTACGTTTACTGTGTCGCCCGACAAGTCCGCAAAGACTGAAATTATAGGCGTGAGAAATCCGAGACAACGAAAGGCGACTGTACTGTTTACTGATGGCGGCTGGTAACAATTTTCACCGCAAGATCGTAAATCAACGCTTGAAGCACTTATCTACCCTCGCGTAAACATTTTTTTCTACAGTAAGATGTATACCTTTTCAGGTTCTTCTTCGTTTCAGTTTTGCTTTGTTGCTCCCTGCAGCACTCCCTTGGATGCGCCACGGACTGAAGATTTCCATAGATGTTTTCCTAATAGTGTGCAACAAACTCTAGTCTAAACAGCAGCGCCGATGAGCAGCCAGAGAACCAGGAAAAATCGGTATCAACTTGGGGCCGAACCCAGGATTCGCCGTGGCAGCTGTGATGGCCGTTCAGTAGGGTACCTGCTAGTCAGACACGAGTGGATGGGTATTAGGGAGTTTAACGTCCTTTTCCACCTCGTATGGGTGGTATTACAGACGGGGCAACGGGAAAAAAAGGCCAGCAGATTTTGCCTGAGCCGGGATTCGATCTTCTTGTCACGTGACCTATTGGGCACCGAATTGTAGAAAGTTGGACTTTCAATGTTCGGGTCGTGAGTTCGGGTCCCGACTGGAAGCCAGATATTGATGCTGGCTTTTTCCTTGTTGCCCCGCCTTTGATTCAAGATTTAGCGCCAAAATTCAAACGACTTTATTGTGTCCATCGGAACAAATTTGTTTTTTGTTCAGGGACATGAATAAATAAAATAAAGGGTTAATAGTTAGAGCCAGCTTCACTATGTATAACTAATATAAGACGAGCAAACTAAAACTGATAAGAAAGGACACAATGCATAAAATCACGTTAAAATCTTGATATCACGTTAAACCCCACCAAACACAGCACAATGGGGAGGGGGGTCGGGTCACGCGGTCAACGGCCGGTCAGTTCTGCGGCGTCAAATGGATGGGGCGTCACACAGTAACCAATCACCAATCACCAGTCACCGTGAGCGTGGATTAGTTCGGATCCCAGGGTCCCAATAGCCGGGCTCATTTCCTCAGACAAGGGAAGGTCGTGTTCCCATTCGCGGCTCGCTGACGTCTTTCTAATCCGTCAGACTAAACCACAGTAACGGGCAGTAAATTTTCACTGTCACTCCACTCCCCCCCCCCCCCCCCCCCACTCTCATTTCCATGTTTCACTCTGTGACCTCACTTGCCCCGATGGCTCCGTGGATCCTGACCTTGGGCCATGACGTTCTGGCCCTTTAGCTAACGCCATATCACCCCGATAACGCCCGTTCCCTCAGATATACTAATATATGCAATATGCATAACATTCAGAGCGCTCATGACCCTCGGTCAAATGTAAAAATAGCACAGGGTAATCCCATTGGAGAGCGACAACTCCAGTCCGTTTGAATTCCGCCAATCGCTGAGCGAAGCCTGTATATCACGTGAAGCATCTTTTATGTAACCTAATATCTTCAGGACAAGGCAGATAATCAGACTACCATGGCCATATGAATTGGTCTCCCTTGGTTGAAATGCACGTGATGGCGTGTTGTTGTTGCATGCAGACGGTTTAGCATGTTTCCCCGTAGACTTTCCTATATTGACCACAGATTTCCACCAAACAGCTCCGAATGATCTGTGAACGTTGACATGTTTGAAGCTGATCGCCATTCAGTCAATTAAAAACACACCCTCTCTCGGAAGAAAGGAAGAAATGCACCATTTAACCACCAGTAACAAACGCCCATTCTGAGTTGAACGTTCTTTTGACTTATTCTTTGCCCGCTTTCGTCACCGCCCAAAGCACGCCCAACAACAAATGACGTATCACTGTGACACAAGAAGAGTACCCGTGCACTTTGAAAGGAGGTCATAACAATAAACGTGCTAGGAGTACATAACACAGAGTTAGTATGTGATCTGTAAAATCAATCCACTCTGGCCAAACGTTCTGTTTCTTCTCCGGATGCACCTCTACCTCCCTGTCGCGTCATCTCATGACGTCAACCTGACTTACAACTACAGGCTGTGCGTGGCAGAAGCCGAGAAGGGATTGTATTATGTTGGATTATTTTTTGTTGTTGAGACTTTAGAATGTGTGTAGGACGATTTTGGATCAACTGTTGTTGTTTGCTGTTGTTCTTGTTGTTCTTATGTGTGCGCAGGGAATGTGTGTGTGTGTGTGTGTGTGTGTGTGTGTGTGTGTGTGTGTGTGTGTGTGTGTGTGTGTGTGTGTGTGTGTGTGTTGATATGAGTTTTTATTGGTTTTTATTTGTTTTGTCAGTTTTACCTGTCTTGTGTTTGTTTTATCTGTCTTTTGTGTTTTTAGTCTTAATATGAATAAATATGTATTTTATGTAAAGCGCCTAGAGCTTAGATAAGGTTCGGCGCTATATAAATATTCTGTTATTATTATTATTATTATTATTATTATTATTTGTTCTTGTTGTTTAAAGCACAGTTTGCATTAGTGATTGCCTAAACTTCTGCAAGATTCGGATATCGAGGAAAAATTCAAATGAGCCTCATTCCTGTTTCTAACTCGTCTATCCGAGGCACAAGGTGTAAGCTGTGGGTTGTCCTCTTGACACCTCTCCCGTTCCGGTCATGCAAACTCTCAGATACTCTCGGAGACGCATACATACAGATACACTGCAAACAAAACCAGCAGCCCAGACAGCAGAGCGTTATGAATTACTTTCAAACGAGCAAGAAGCTATTTTTGTCAGGGGAACGAAAACACAAAGTGCCTATTTTCACCCTCCGATTTGCTGGGACAAGTCTATTTTAAAATCCTGTGCTTTAAGAGGGGAAAGAGCGTTTTCAGGCGTACCCGATTAACATGTCGACGTCACGAGAAGGCGGGTACTGACGGAGGCAAAGACCCGATCGGCAATAAATTCACCAGTGGGGTAGATAAGGCTTAGCGGGGTATATAATCTAGTTGTCAGTGGGCATTTTCATGGGAGATTTAATGACGTTAAGTTCAGCAGGGCCTCGTTCACGGGGGTCAGTCGATATGGCGGAAGTTTTCCTATCGCTACCTAGATCTAAAACTTTGGACGACAGTTGGACGAAAGGCCCGTGTTTGAAGTGAACTTGCACGCGTCATTCGACGATAGTGCTGTGTTCGTTAAAGTGACGTTTACAGGTGGAGAGCCGGCCCCTTTCTTTCACACAGACAAACCGAAATCCAAGGTGTATTTCCAGTGCTACTCACAATTGAAAATGGAAACACTAGGTACCGTTCGATGCTGGTTTGCTTGAATGAAGGGAAAAGGTCACGAGCAAATTTCTATTACAACGTGCAGACTTGTATGTGCCTATACAGGGGATGGGGTGCTAGCTGTTAAGGTATCCGACTTCGGATCCTGAGCCACCCGGTTCGAATCCTTGGTAGGGTAGGAGTTCCAGCTGGATGTTATAGACTCTTGTTCTTTTCACATTACGCTGTTGTCTTCTGATTATTTTGTTTTCCATGCAACTACCGCTTGTACTTTTTTTCTGAGATCCTACATACCCCAGAAGGGGCCACAGGAATAAAATATCTTGTATCTTGGGTGGATTTTTCTTTCCAAATCGAGTCAAAATTACGTGCAGACGTGTTTACGGTGCCTGTCCCGCCCTCGTGTACACACACACACGCACATACATCATGTGTGCACGCTAAAAATCCCACGTCCATCTTTCGAAGAAGAGCTAGGCTGTGGCCGGTGATCGTGGTAAACAGAAATACTGTCGCACTCATCAGAGTGAATAGCAAGATGGGGGTTTGCACATAAAGTGGCCCTTAGGGGCAGCAGGCTTTCACTGCTTCGTCCTCCAGCCCTGCGGCACCAGAAGCATTTCCGAAGAGATGGAAATGTCCGCTGAGGAGAAGTCTACCATACCATACCATACCATACCATACCATACCATACCATACCATACTGAAGACAGGAACAATCATCGTTAACACTTTTGTAACGGAGTAGCACTAGAGACACTGCGGGCTATATGAAGTGACCACCATTTGTGCTTCGGGTTGGGGTGATAGCACAGGGAGACGCGTCCAACAATAAACTGTGCATACACATCTCCCACCAGACACCCACCTGTACACTGCCGGATGAAATGCCGTAGGTAAGTTTTACCTTATTTTGTTTTTTTTTATTGATTAAAAAAAAAACTTTTTGTGTCTCCAAACTAGACCTCCTAATAAAGGAGAAAACGACTCAATCTGTTAATCCCAGATCTTTGGGGGTCAACTATTTTAGCCATAAGGCGTGGGCAAGGTGGATACAAGATACAACGCCCTAAGGTAAACATTCGTGTTAAATCTATTCCTTCCATTTTTTTTCGCCTGATAAAACAGGCGTTATGAATGCACATTTGAACCGTTTGTAAAAGATCACCTTTGTATCTGTGTGAACCCTGTTGTGTTTAATGCACACCTCGCTATTTATGTATTGAAACGTTGTCCACCAAAGAGGGGTGACATGAGAGACAGGGCAATGAGGTGAAAGTCAGAACTTAGTTTAGGCTCCAGCCTGGAGTCGGGTTCAAGACCTGAAGATTGATAGTTCAGAGAATCAGAGTTCCGTCAGCTTGGGTACGTATCTCTGATTCCCGACTCAAAAAATGGAACAATATTCCTGTGTAAAAGATGTAATTTTCCGCACCTACACCCCCTTTGCCACCTCTTCCGAAAACAACAACAACAACAACACCCCGATAAAACAACAACAACCCCCCAAAAAAACAAACAACAACAACCACCCCCCCCCCCAAAAAAAAAAACAACAACAACAAAAAACCCCGAAAAAACCCACACAAAAAACAATAACAAAACAAAAAACTATCTAGGATTTTTTTTTTTTTTGGGGGGGGGGGGGGGGGTGCCACTCTAAAGTAGACATCTCTGTGGGACAAGGCGAGCCTCTCGATTTGGCCAGAACGTCGTGGCAAACCCGCACTTCTATGGTTCAGTTTAGCTCAGTTTAGTTCCAGATGGTATCTCTGTGATCGAAAACGCCGATACACGCTCCGCCTCATCACTCTGTCCTCTCCCCAGTGACGTCTAATAATAATAATAATAATAATAATAATAATAAAGCGCTAACAGTCTGCTCAAAGAACACTCAGTGTGCTACACACACACATTCTCACGCATACATGAAACATGAACCACTAGGTATGTGTGCGGGGGGGGGGGGGGGGGGAGACTGTCAGGAGGGGTAGATGATACTACAGATCATATGCTATCTTGAATAGGTGAGTCTTTAGTTTTGGCTTAAACTGTGGGAGGGTCTGGGTGTTCCTAAGGGAGGGAGGCAGAGAATTCCATTCCTGGGGGGCACAGAAACTGACAGAGCGCTCACCGAAAGTTTTGAGATTGAACTTGGGAACTTTTAGGAGCTTTTCTGATGAGGAGCGGAGAGTACGAGATGGTTCTCGGAGACTGTTCCAGTGTTGGGTTAGTTCACACGGGCCCTGTCCTACCCCCCTGTCCTACCCTACTGGTACTCCTGGGCGAAGGACACAAATACACAGGGTCTCAAAATGCCTATATATTCCCTATTAGCCTCAGGCACCATAAGTCACCCCCAAAAATGCTTCAATCTCGAAACAATTACTACCATGAACAGACCATTCAAAGGCACGCACCTGACAGGGGTTTAATAAAATTTGATGTCTCCTTTCCGCTCAGGCCTCACTGTAGTAATGCAAGTCTACTTTCTGTTCAGGCTAGAGAGGCAGTTCACACAAATCCGCTTGCCTGACTTGTGTCCGACCTCTGTGCAAAAAGTCCCAGCTTCACTGGCAGCTCGCCTCTTTTTGTGAAAGCAGAGGGGGAGGAAGCCGGAGTACCTGGAGAGAGACCCCAACGGTCGGCCCCAATGAACGGTGCCCCGTACGAGAATGAAAACTTCTTTGCCCCGTGTGGGACTCGAACCTGACCTTTCGCATCGGTGACGAAGTCTCTTAACCACTAGACCACCGGTATCAGGACCCGGTAGCAGATCACAGGAAATATTCCTGTTGACAGATGCTACACGTGGCTCCGCATGCAGAAGTCGAGGTTAGGGATTTTAGCCCCGGGTTAGAGTCTAACCTCGAACTAAACTAGCTCTAGGGTTAAATTTCTCTTGTTTTTAAGTTGTTTCTCTATAGAGAAACAACTTTATGAGACGGGGCAGATTTTGCTACGCGCAGCAGCAAGTTTCAGTGATACAAAACAAGACTGTGACGTTTCTCCACACAATACTTACTTTCACGCACACAGTGACGTAACGAAATCTGCGTCATAGACACCTTACGTGCACACTATGCTGCTGCGTTCTTTTTGGCGGGAGTTGTGAGACGTGTGTGTGTGTGTGTGGACGGATGTAATGATGGCTATCTGCTAAACCACCTCGCCGGATGGCTTTTTACTTTGAGATGAAATGGGCAGTCATATTCTCCAGAGCTACCTTTCACGATTTTTAGCCTGCCGCATTTTGAGAACAGTTATCGCCGATTTGAAAAAATCGGTCATGTTACGAATTTTTTTCGAAAAAAAATGTTCAAATGGCTTCATTTTCTGAAATTGGGAAGATCATCCAATTATACTGCCTGTTTTCGTAGCACAGCTCTGTAGCTCTGACAGGTTTTGTGTAAGAAAAATATTTCCGAGGTAGGGGTGGTTTGCATATAAGGCCAAATATCTATGAAAAGACTCCTTCAAATAACTCATCATTCTGGTATTTTTGTCACTTGTGACAACTGCACATATGACATGAACTATTGCACTATTATAGATTTAGTATTAAGAATAACAGAGCTTTTAGATAAACACATTTTTTCACGTTTCTTCGAGAAGCGCCGGTCAAAAAAGTTCCAATTTTGCAATTTCGTAAGTACAATCCAAGGCACTTTAAGTCCACGTTTCATCAGCTCTCTAGATCTTCCAGATTTTATGTCAAAATTAATTCAGTCCCGGAAGTCACAAAAGCAACAAGGAAATCACAAGATATGAAGAAGTATCATCTGTCAGACGAGCAGCGTGAGGCTGACGGCAAATGTTTGGTTCACAGACAAAATCTGCAAGTATCGTCACTGCTTCCGACATTTCATCAGCCCTCTACATCTTCCAGATTTCATGTGAAAAATAATTCAGTCGGAGAAGTCACAAAGCCAATAGGGAAATCACAGGACATAAACAAGCATCCTCAGACGATCTCAGTGCTAGAGGCTGACGCCAAAAGTTTAGTTCACGGAATTGACGTCATCTCTCTCTCTCTGTATGACGACCTGCTTGAGGCTGACGTCAAATGTTTAGTTCACGGAACTGACGTCTCTCTCTCTCTCTCTCTCTGGGGAGCCAGGGTGGCCGAATGGTAGCGCGTTGGACTTTCAATGCTTGGGCCGAGAGTTTGAATCCAGGCCGCTGGGGCCAAATATTTGTGCTGGCCTTTTTGTCGTTGCCCCGTCTTTGATATCACCCTTATGTGGTGGAAAAGAGCGTTAAACTCCTAAACACCCACCTACCCACCCTCTCCCTCTCTCTCTCCCTTCTTCCCACACCCGGCCCCACCCCCAGTCACGTGGCTAATCGGTCGAGGTCGTAGAGGATCTAGTGTCATCGGTAGAACTTGGAGAGGGGAGAACCGGCAACAATAACAACAAAACAGACAAAATAAAATGAAGTTTGGAGAAACAACTTTGTAGGACGGGGCCGTTCCTCCTTGTTTCTTTTAAATCAGGAAGCGGGTCCATTCCAGCAAGATGCCTAAGCCGTTATAGAAGGATTTCTTTTTTTCTTTCTTCGCCTCCTTTTTTAAATATAATTTTGTTTCTTGGTTTCTTTTGTCCTAGTCTGGGTTAGGCCCGTAGCCGTGGGTTAAATTAACCTCGACTTTTACATACGGGCCGGGCCCTTCCTGAATGTAAAACAAGGTGAAGTTATGGAAAGTGTTTCAGCTCTCCGGTCGGGTATGTTGACATGAGGTTGTAGTTTATGGCGTCTGCCAGACACGAGGCTGCTGGTTGTATAACTGTTCCTTTCAACGTGTACCCAGTTTGTTTTTCTGGGTCTGCTTCAGGTCCCTGTGTGGTCTGCAGCACGTCAGACCATTTGTGTACTTTTGCGCGGCGCAAAGAGTGAGAGCACATGTACCACAGTGGAGCAAACACACAAAATTCTGGCTTTTAATACACAGTAGGATATTTCCTTTATAACAGTTTCTTGTCCATTTTTTTTTGGGGGGGGGGGATGTGGTCTAGTGGTTAAGGCATCCGACTTCGGATCCTGAGCTGCCTGGTTCGAGTCCCTGGTGGGCAGGAATATGGTTGATTTTTCCATACCATATCGAGTCAAATCCACGTGCAGACTCGTTTACGGTGCCTGTCTCGCCTTCGTGTACACACGCACGCACATGCATCAAGTGTGCACGCTAAAATTCCCACGTTCATCTTTCGAAGAAGAGTAGGCTGTGGCCGGTGGCGTGGTAAAACAGAAATACTATCGCACGCATCGGAGTGAATAGCAGGGTGGAGGTTTGCACATAAAGTAGCGCTTAGCGGTAGCAGGCTTTCACTGCTTCGTCCTCCAGCCCCGCGGCGCCATGAGCATCTCAGTAGAGATGGATACGTGCGCCGAGGAGAAGTCTACCATACCATGCCATGCCATGCCATGCCATGCCATACCATGCCATGCCATGCCATGCCATGCCATGCCATGCCATACCATACCATACCATACCATACCATGCCATGCCATGCCATGCCATACCATACCATACCATACCATACCATACCATACCATGCCATGCCATGCCATACCATACCATACCATACCATGCCATGCCATGCCATACCATACCATACCATACCATGCCATTTTATTCCTTTTTATCTCACCTTTTTATGGACCGAAGGAAAAAACAAAACGAAACAAAACAACTGATAAGCAATGACCTGTAATGACAGCCCTGACGAGAAAACAACTTTAGTTAGTTCCCTTTTTCGCTTATGTCGTTATTATGGCGGGAATCTGACCAGCGTCCTATTAACAAACAAACAAACAAACAAACAAACAAACAAACAAACAAACAAACAAACATGAATAAAAACTTAAAACACACTCGCCCACAAACAAAGAAACAATGAAACATACACAAACACAATCACAAACAAAGAAACGAAGAAACAAAGAAAGACAATAAACAAACAAACAAACAAACAAACACGAACACAAATACACAAACAAACTGAAAACACACTCACTCACACAAAATACAAGAAAACAAACAGCAGCGACAGTAAAACTGTGGCAAGTACCCATATATGGTGCGTCTATTCCCGAGAAGGCCAATTAGGTGGCGGATTCCTGTCGGAATTTTGGTGCTGACAATGATGTACGGGTCTGCTAGGAGCTGGTTCTTCCCAAACCACATTACCTGGGAAGGTGGTAAACAACGACACACTAAGATTCAAAGATTTTATTCCTTTTTTTTAGGTTTGGGTGTGGAGGAATGTCCACCTACAAAATACGTGATAACAAAGTACAACAATAGACAAAATACAGCTAAAGAAATCACCACAAGATCAAGAAGCACATGAGTGAGTGAGTGAGTTCTTAGGGCTTAACGCCGCGCAAGCCACAAAGACTACTCCGCGGCGGCAAAAAGCACATTAAAAAGCACATTAATTTCAATCCAAGATACATAGACACATAACAATATCATCACGTCATGTACAGCATATCGCTTTGACGGACAAATTATACGATTTTACTGTTTCTAATGAACTTGGCAAGATTTAATACTGCTTTCTTTGGTGCGTCTTATGACATGAATGTACAAAAAATGAAAGAAGAACACACGCAATCTCTCTCTCTCTTTCTCTCTCTCTCTCTCACTCACACTCTCACTCTCACTCACTCACTCACTCACTTACTCACACACACACACACACACACACACACACACACACACACACACACACACACACACACACACACACACACACACACACATTCCTCACCAACGGTCGCCCCGCCCCCACTCCCCCCTCCTGTCAGTTAAGCTGAGTAATAACGACACCACTGTAGAGGAAAAAGGAAACTATTTACAACTGTCACACTGACCCTTTGATATTCGTCCGTAAAGAGTTAATTCCCTTTGCTGGTTCCAATTTCCTCGTTTGAAACAAGTAACCTTGGGTTTCAAGTTTTCCTGGCTTTTTTTTTCCCGTCAGGGACGGATGTTGCGGGTTAAGAAATAACTATGTAAAATCTGCAGGCTATACGACATACGATCATCCGTCATCCCAGAGAGAGAGAGACTGAGAGAGAGAGAGAGAGAGAGAGAGAGAGAGATGGGAAATATAGCTGCCCGCAGACACGGTTACAAAAAATACATTGCTTCTGCGGTGTTATTAATTTTCAGCGAGAGTGATGTCAATGCTGATTTCCTGAAATCGTGGACACCTGTTGTTTTCAGAAACCACCAGTAAAGTTATGAGAGAACATCTGTCTCGCTCAGCATATTTTTTGTCTTTTTCTTTGTTTCTTTTTCTTTTTTCCCCATTGTCATCGTAAGGGAATTCGGGCTTCTTTCAGTTTCGCCAGGGGGTGGGGGTGGGTGTGGGGATGTAGGGGGAGGGGGGGGGGGAGGTCTGTCACCATGTAATGTAAAGCGTCACCCATATATTTCTGCAAGCATGCACGTGGAGTGTTCTTGCTTTCAATTCCAAGTCGAAGGGATCTTTCAAAGTGTACACTTGATATTCGTGCGTGCGTGTGTGCAAGAACACGAGACAGGTAGACTACAAACAAACAAGCTGACTCGATTTGGTGAAGGTAAAATCCAGCAATTCCAGCCGGCAACCCGTTTGTTAAGACGCGTGCAAGCTCACATTTCAAACACGTGAGACAAGTCATCTGCAAGCAACACGTTAGAATCGGAATAGAGGCGGCAGGAAAAACAAACCGCGCCATCTGGACTTTGACCCCTCCCCCTCCCTTCCCTCCTCCTCCTCACCCCCCCCCCCCCCCGCCTCACCAGCCCCGTCCTTATGTGTATCTGCCTGCCGACGCCGCCAAGCCAACCCGCTAATTTCCACGTACAAAGAGACAGATGAAAGACAGGGACGCGCATTAGTACGGCCAGCGAAACAATTAACACCCAATTACTGCAGTTCAGATAAGAAAATGAGCACGTGAAACCCGGAAGTCTCCAACGCCGATGACGTTCATACATCTTCATGAAGCCAATCGGACAAGCTGAACATTTACGAAGCAACTTTGACGCAAACAGAAAAGCAAAGAAATAGTTTCAGCCAGACAATTTTTGACGTGGAGTTCTAAACCACCAAAACATTATTAATTTAGAACATTCAACTTTGCCTTACGACCGCCTGAATTCACGGAGCAAATTCTTTAGGCACAAAATTTTGTTACGATTTCTGTTTCGAGTTCTGCGTATGTGACGGTCGGTGGTCTAGTGGTTAAACGACTTGGTCACCAGAGGGGTGCGAGAGGTGAGGTTCGAGTCCCACTCGGGGCAAAGACGTTTTCCTTCTCGTACGTGGCACCGTTCATTCGGGCCGATCGTCGGGGATTCTCACCGGGTACTCCGGCTCCCCTCCCCCCTCCCCCCCCCCCTCTGCTTTCGAATTGTTCAGCCCACAAAATTTCAAAAGAGAGGCAATTATAAATAGCTGAGCTGACCCTTCGCACCACGTGATTGTAATGTGTTCATGTCTATTGTGTTAGAGAATGCGTGTTCATCACGTGAGCGTGCGTGTTGAGTTCAGTTTAAGATGCTTTGAGCCGATTCAAGAAATTGGGTAAAGCGCCTATTCAATACACACTTATTATTATTTTTAGTAGTAGTAGTAGTAGTAGTAGTAGTAGTAGCTTGAAAGATTCCACAAAAATCACCAAAAATGAACACGGCAGATGACGATATGTGGCCTGCTCACTCGCTGGCCTTTATAATCAGACATGGAGGCAAATTGGGGAAGTGCATCATCACTGTCCTTATGGAGTGTTAATGCCAGTGGTCCTTATCTTTTTGTGAAGGGTATAAATTATTACCTTCCGGACATGTGAGCAGGTTGGGGGGTGTTTGGGGGGTTTAACGTCCTTTTCCACCACATAGGGTGGTATCAATGACGGGGCAACGATGAAAAAGCCAGCGCAAATATTTGGCCCCAGCCGGGATCGAACTCACGACCCGAGCATTAGAAGTCCTACGCTCTACCATTCGACCACCCCGGCTCCCCGGACGGACATGTGAGCATATGAATCAGCTCCCTTGACACAAAAAACATTCACGCCTGAACATTCCGTTCAAACGTCTGCATCAGTTGGACCTCAGTGTGTGAATACGTGTATCTCTATCGCTCTCACTCTCTCTCTTTTTTTTTTTTTGGGGGGGGGGGTAAAAAATGCACCTTTCATCTTTTGAAAGTCATAAATCAATGTCTGTACCCCGAGAGGTTCACGGCACGAGTCTTATGTAGTTGACCCTTTGTAAAACCAATTGTTCCAGTGCAGGAAATGCAAGAATAAAGGAGAAAACATAAAACATGAGAGAGAGAGAGAGAGAGGGAGGGAGAGGGAGGAAAGAGAGATCATGACAAAAAATCACACAAATGACACGTAGATGAGTTGTTTTTTTTTTATTCCTGAACAGAGGAGCGTCGATGTGCCGGCAGCCATGCTGAAATCACGTTTATCTCGCTGTTTGTACTTTTCGTTTGACTGACCGAGTTTGTCGTAACAAGGTAGTAGCGAATGGACAGGCCTTCACGTGCTATCAGTGCACACACACACGCGCACACAAACTTGAGCAACTTTGCCACACTAACAAAATACTGCCTCAGGAAGAGTCGTATATCCTTCCATAGCGAGTCGCACGTGCAGGTGGAACATAAGCGGTCCTTCGATACCCCAAAGGGCTTACTTTTTTGTGTGTGGAGTGGAGGAGATGTGGGGTGGCGGGGGTATCGGTGGTAATATTCATAAACGATATCATTAAAGATGCCTGTTTCAGAGTAACTCCCACTGTGTCCAAAAAGCAAAAAAAAAACAACACAAAAAACAACAACAAAAAGTCGGGGGAAAAAAGCAAGAGCTGCGCACACACTGCAGTTATTTTTCCATTGGTCCCTGTCTATTTGAGAGCTCTTAGAGAACTTGTATTCTTACTATCGACCCCATGTGACTTCTACGGCCTGCCCAACATTTGAGTTTACCGGTTCACCGTGCAATGCCAGTGCGAGCGGGCCCCCGCCTCCTCTGTTGCACCTGAACGAACGGTAGCCGTACAGTGTTGCTCATAATCTAGCAAGGACGGCCCCGAAAAGGCTTTAGTTTGGCCCACTTGGTCACTGTTTCTGTCGCGGTTATGATCTCAGGTTCGTATGTGAACTTGGAGAAGTAGCACGTGTCCCTTTAAACTGACAGTACAAAAAAAACCAAGATCGTGTTTTCCCTTCTCTTTTTCTTTTGTTGTTTTTCTTACCAAACCAGCGTCTTCGACCAAGATGATAAACAGGCTTGTGCCTTACTGATTGTTTAGTTTTTGCAACCGGCTAAAGGCATTGACTCATTGCAGAAAAATGACAGTGAGGTATTGAGTCACACTGCGTGCCAGCAAGTACAGGCAAAAAATCCCCGTCCTCAAGCAAAAACAACGGGGTCAGGTGTTGCGTGTAAGACAAAACCATGTGATATGTGATACCGTTTTTTTCCTGTCTACCGGGCTGCTTATCGGGGGTTTCTCTCCGGGCTACCCGGCTTTCCTCCCCCAGCAAAATTAAAAAAATAAGATAAGTATTAGGTGGCGCTGCACCGCGCGACGCGCTTCCCCCCTGGCAATAAATTAGTATGAAAAAATTAGTGTACACCAGATACAAACCGACTTTAAGTGTGCCACTTTTGAATCTCCTTACCTTATGATCTAAAACAGCACCACAGTTTCTGAAATCACGTGCAAACGAAGTACAAATGACCGTACACACTGCTAAGAGGTCATACGCACTCACCAGAACGTACAGAAGACGGGACCTGGGTATATATCACCTCTGTTAGTTGTGCAAAGACATGAAAGTAGTTCTTTACCAAACGGAGCTGACAAAAAGGGGGGCGAGAGTAGGAGCTACGCGCTCGTTGTCACTGTTTGCCAAGACGTTGTAAAACTGTATTTCATTGGCCCTGCGGCTCGCGAGTAAAAGTTTCAAATCTCAGTACGCATGACAGGCGTACAGCAGAGTGTTGAAAACTGTTCATGGACTGTGCTTACTCTGTACATCGGAATCAGTCACTTGGGGGACACAACGTGGCGGGTGGGTGGGTGTTTGGGGGTTTAACGTCCTTTTCCACCACATAGGGTGATATCAAAGACGGGGCAACGATGAAAAAGCCAGCACAAATACTTGGCCCCAGCCGGGATCGAACTCACGACCCGAGCATTAGAAGTCCAACGCTCTACCATTCGACCACCCCGGCTCCCGCACAACGTGGCATCTGAAACCACTGTGCTGACTTTAGTCGGCGTATATGTTGTCCGAGAAGTATGGTATGGTATGGTATGGTATGGTAGACTTCTCCTCGGCGCACATATCCATCTCTGCTGAAATGCTCACGGCGCCGCAGGGCTGGAGGACGAAAGCAGTGAAAGCCTGCTGCCGCAAAGAGCTATTTAATGTGCAAACCTCCACCCTGCACGTGCGACAGTATTCCTGGTTACCACGTCACCGCGTACTGAGCAGACGACGTTATTTGGTTGCGGACTGAGGACCAGTTACACGGCGCTGGTTGGTGGTTATTTTTACAAGATTTGTCGCGTGTCAGTCTCATCAGGAGTGGACCGCAGGCTCAAAGAAGGTCGTATTTCTCTAATAGTAGAAGCCACTCACTCACTCACTCACTCTCGCCTTTTGCCCCTTCTGGGGCATAGGCCGCCGACAAGAGTTCTCCAGGCCTCCCGGTCCTGGGCCAGTCTCTCCAGCTGTCCCCAGCTGTATCCCATGCTCTTGGCATCCGCCTCCAGGTCGCGTCGCCAGGTGTTTCTTGGCCGGCCTCGTTCTCTCTTCCCCTGTGGGTTCCAGGTGAGAGCTTGCCGTGTGATGCTGGAAGCGGGTTTTCGGAGGGTGTGGCCTATCCATCTCCAGCGTCTTTGCAGGATTTCCTCTTCGAAAGTAGAAGCCACACTGTCATGAAATTGGTCGCGAGCGCCAGATGAAACATCTTTAGGTGTGGCAAACAGCTTTACGTAATTACATCCTCGGAAAGCGACTGTTTTCCATCTCAGTGGCGTTAGCAACATAGAGGTTTTACAGAGCCTTGAGTTACATCTTCCAGTCTCACAGATCGATTGGACTCTCCATGCTCGGGTCGTGAGTTCGAATCCCGGCTGGGGCCAAATATTTGTGCTGGCCTTTTTCTCGTTGGCCCGTCTTTGATATCACCCTTACGTGGTGGAAAAGGACGTTAAACTCCCAAACACACACACACACACACACACACACACACACACACACACACGCACGCACGCACGCACGCACGCACGCACGCACGCACGCACGCACGCACGCACACACACACGCACGCACGCACGCACGCACGCACGCACACACACACACACACACACACACACACACACACACACACACACACAGAGAGATCGACGTGAGCTTCTTACGATGAGACAAACGTGATGCAATTAAAATGATAGCCTTCGGTGGGCAAGAGCTGCTAGAATATGAACCAAACCGTGTACATCTACAGACAGCTTATAAGATACTGATTTGTCGTACCACGGAGACATCGAGCGTTTTGAGCGAGGAACGTACATGCCACTTGGATATCTGCGTAAAAAGGAAAGAAGAGAGAGAGAGAGAGAGAGAGAGAGAGAGAGAGAGAGAGAGAGAGAGACTCACACTGACACAATAGTTATTAATAGTTTTTGTCCTACCAAGTACCCATTGTCCACGAAGGCAAGGACATTTTCTCCCACAGTGTAAATCGGCGACTGACAATCGCCTTCGTATTATCACCTTGAAGAGACAAACAGGCCACAATGTTTGGTATCTTTTAACGGCATCCATGTTGGGCGATGGCGAAAATTAACTGATAAACATGTCTTTCCGTGTTAAGACTCTGAACCAGTGAGAACTTTGTTTTCCTTGCTCGTCAGAGGCAGCACTAAATTTACATCCACCCCCTCCCTCCCCCCCCCCAAAAAAAAAGAAAGAAAAAAAGAAAAAAAAGACCCCCCTCCCCCCAAAAAAACAACAACAAACACAAAACAAATACAACAAAACACACAAAAACAACACCCCATAACAACAAAACAACCAACCAACAACAACAACAATAACAACAACAACAACAACAACAAAAATAAACACAAAACGAACACAACCATCAACATTACAACCACACAAGAGCCTGTGTAGGCTATATTGTTTTAGAATCCTGGCCAGATGTGAGAGGACTGGTCGTGGAAAGTTTCCACAGGAATTCTCTTGAGCTCGCACGCAATCTGGAGATCTGTTTTCTTTTGTTTTTGTTGACTGGAGTGTGTTTTTGCTTCTCAGTAGTAATGAAGATTAGAGGTGAGACGTCAGCGTCAATTGTTTGGGAGAGGCACCGCGAGATGGATCCTGTTTTGCTCACAATAAGGCGGACATCAATCATAGCGACACCGACTTTTTGTTTTGTCTACATTAAAACTGAAGTAATGAATTATTTTCCAGACTTGTGTAGTCAGTGAAAATGCCATGCCATGAGGCTGTCTTAACCATTTTTAAAGCAGCGTGACTCGATCCCAAAGAGTCAAACAAGTGTTTCTGTTGCAACTGCAAAAAGACTATCTTACAGCCGTGTTTGTATTCTCTTGTAAGCAAATTGCTTGTCAAGTGACAGGAAAGTGTTACCTTAGAACGCTCAGTACTCCCTTAGACCTTAGAACGCTCAGTACTCCCTTAGCAGTACTCCCTTAGCATGAACGATCAGCAAATGTGTAGAAGTGTCTCATATCTTAGCAATGACGGGCCAGCGAGACAAAGGCCAAAGCAGGCTATACTTGGACTCTCAATGCTCGGGTCGTGAGTTCGATTCCCGGCTGGACTCAAATGTTTATGCTGGCCTTTTCCTCGTTGCCACGTCTTTGATATCACCTATATATGGTGGACGACGAGCTCCACTTTATCTTGAAATGCCCTAAGCACAATGCAGAGAGGCGGGTGGGTGTGGGGTGGGTGTTTAGGACTTTAACGTCCTTTTCCCCCACGTATAGGTGATACCAAAGACGGGGCAACGAGAAAAAGGCCAGCACAAATACTGGGCCTCAGCCGGGATTCGAACTCACAACCCGAGCACCGAAAGTCCAGCGCTCTACAAATCGACTATGCAGAGAGGCAAAGGTTTATACCTATCACATACCGAAGACCAGTGTCAGCTTTGAACTTTTGCCGATGGATGTCCATTGAAATGCTAAACCTAGCCAAGTTTTTTTTTATATTTTTTATCAAAACAGTATTGTGGTACATGTGTAAGACTTGTACATGTCACAAATAGTCATTGTCTCATTAGTGTATTGTTAACGCCTGAATGTGTGCACTCTTTCCAGTGTCAGTGTTATTGTACTCTTCGTGTGTTTTTATCTTGTCCTTTGTACAGATGTAGATTCCCATATTCAGAGAATTCACGTTCATTTTGAATTTCTGTATCTCCTCCACACCCCAGCTGGGGATACAGGCATCCACTTTTCTGACTTTTGACTTTGGAAAACGACTGTCAAACACACGTATTGTGAGCACGACTGAAGGAGAACAAGAAACGACGAGGACTGAGACACACACACAATCCCACCCATTTATGCACTGGATGATCCTGTAGTTTTATTTTTGTAGGGTTAAAGAATGAAATTCCTGGCCGCCAGAATGGTTGGGAGGGAGTGATAGTAAATAGAGGAAAGGGGAAAAGGTTAATCTGAATGACAGCAGTTAAGACTGGCACATTCTTGACAAAGATACGCGTTGCGTCGTTGGCGCGCTCCGCGAGGCCGACCCTACCACGGGCTGTAGGCGAAATGGCGGATGTCTTCCTGCTGCTACACGAATTGAAAAGTTTTAATGAAAACGTTTCATTGAACAGATGAAACAAGTCAAGTGAAAGGAATGAGTTGTCTGTAAATGTATCACAGATATTAGATACGATGGTTTCGTCTTAAAATTCACTTTGACACCTGCACATTGACAGCATCTCACAAGGTGGCACTGAGCCCACGGAAGGCTTTGACGTGAATCAGTATTAAGTTACTGCTAATTCACGACCCCTTTCTTACGCACCGAAATCCAAGGAGTGTTTCTGGTGCTATTCGCGTTTGGAAATGGAAACACGCGGTGCTACTGTTCACTCAATTTCGGTTTGTCTGTGTGAAAGAAAAGAGCGATACGTATATCAACTAGAAAACGACCTAAAACGTAAAAGCGTTACTACAAGGCCAAGCCGCGTGCATTATCATATTTCATATTCATCAGGGGCCTGATGCATTGAAAGAGGGGAGCCGGGATAGCCGAATGGTAGAGCATTGGACTTTCAATGCTCGGGTCGTGAGTTCGAGTCCCCTCTGGGGCCCAATATTTGTGCTGGCCTCTTTCTCGTTGCTCCGTCTTTGATATCACTCATATGCGAGGGAAAACTCCCAAACACCCACACCCCACCCGCATGAAAAGAGACTAGAGTAATCTGAGACTCAACTCTAGTATCAGACCCTACGTCAGGGCTATCATCAGCGCACATTATCGTTTAGTCGCTGAAATAGTCGTTAACTGGCCTTAGTCTCCGTTTATGCACCTGACGCTAATCTTTCAGTTTCAGTTTTGTCAAGCTAGTCTCGGACTTACGATCTACTCCTAGTCTCTCTCCATAACCCTGAAAGCAATGGTCGCCATAACCTTGAATCGTGCTAACACCATAACTACTCTCCACAATGTTGACTGACCGCCGTCAGTGTAGTTAGACCCTGCGTCATCTCATTGTCGGCAGCGGCGGTAAAGGGGTGTGACACTACGCATGCGCGACAATAAACAACTGTGGGTTATCGTCAGTTGAACTGACCAATAGCGGGTCACGTCTCAGGGGCCGTGCGTTTTGAACGTGTGCCGCAAGTGATGACGTCAGCTGTCAGTCAAACGTTCAGGATTGGCCAGAGGTCTTGCAGGTCCTAATCTGCTGATTTTTGCTGAAATAAAAGAAGCGCGTCCACAAGTCTGCGCGCAGTGTACGTGAGTTGTGTGGCGAAGGGTGCATGCCCGCATTCTATTGGCTCAGACTGTGTATCAACAGTTAGATATATGATCGATATTCGCCGGGCTCCGTCCTTTGCCGAAACCCGACGAGCAGAAAAGTAAGTGGCTTGTACCTTAGGTTTTCTGGGATATGCATACGATTTCTGTTTTGGTGATTCTCTTGTTTTGTTTTTGTAACAAAAATTACATCATCGTGGGAAAGAATCAGCGCTTGTCCTCTCTTGTCTCAGAGATTTGTCAAGAGGCCATGACCTGTCCTTCTCTCTTGCTCTGTGTCCTTCCCTCTCTCTCTGTATCGCTCTGTTTTTCTCTCAATAAATAGAGTTTTCACAATGAGGTGCCCCCGATTACGGAGAATACAGCACACGAGTTTGTTGATTTCGACCGTAAAACTGCGAGTTTGAGCAGTAAAACTGCGAGTTTGAGCAGAAAAACTGCGAGTTTGAGCAGTTTTACGGTCGAAATCAACAAATGAGTGTGGTGTATTTTACGTAATCGGGGGCACTGAATTGGGAAAATTATTTATACCACGTCCGTACCTGCATTTCTTTGATTTGAAAGCTGACATCGGCAATCCAAATGCTTTCACGCGGTATCTCTGACTGAGGTGCTTCACCTCGCTTTGCCCATAGGCTTTGAGAAGTCAGCAGGTCCGTTTCGAAGCCTCCGTCTTAGTAGAGAACTGGAACTAAGCTTACGCTTGTCACAAACACGACCGCTTGTTGATAAAACGCAGCAAAAGATCAACAATTTCACGTCAAGCGACTGGCAAAGCTCCTTCGTCCCCATTCCCGTACGAAGTTGAACCACGTCATGTCGCCAATGTTATACCACGTGTGGTGAATTATGGGTTTTAAACCATGACTTGTAATAGTGGTAGAGTGATATAAATGACATTTAAATTGGTTTTCATTTTTAATATTTAATAGCAGGAAAAAAAGTTTAATTTGATACGTGGTTTGATAAAGATGCGCTCTCTCTCTCTCTCTCTCTGACTCATTGTTGTATGTTTGGTTTCTTTTGTTTATTTCTTTATTAGCAGTAGAGAATATAGCTGAGGCGACAGCTGACTGAAAATTGACAAACCACCCTGTCAAATAATATCGGATTTGACACCATCCATCGACGATAAGCAAGGCTCTCTTCTTATTTCTGTCAACTTCACTACTTAGCTTCGCGAGTTCGAGTGCAAGGTGGGAGCTAAATATTTGTGCTGGCACCGGCCCCCGTAGTGTAGTGGTTAGCACTTCGGACCATGGGACCGGGAGACCCGGGTTCGAGTCGCAGCCGAGGCAAGCGGGATTTTTCCGACCTAGGGGTCGGCTCCTACCCAGAGCGGGTGTGCCATGGGCCCAGTGGGGGAGGCTGTTGCCCACACAGCCGAGCTTCACCCACTTCACGGGTGGCGACTTTGGGGGTGCTTCCTTGGTATGACACGTCTTATGATGAGGATGATTACATGGCCGGCACGCAGGTGCCGTAGTTCCCTGGCCTGGTTAATGCCGGGATATTTATGACAGGAAGCGTGAAATGCGGCCCTGTCCCGCAGTCCCAAACCACACGGAACCTCCATAACATCATCTTACCATCATCCTCATCTCCATCATCATGCATAATAAAAATTGCCCCAGCTTCCGAGCCCTCCGTGGATTCCACCCATCACCTGGGAGGAACAGCCACTTGAACTGGCAAAAAGAGTTGGGGCAGAAAAAAAAATTGTGCTGGCTTTGTAAACGTTGAAACGTCTGTGATATCCCCCCTATGTGTTGGAAAAGGACGGTGTACCCCCCCCCCCCCCCCCCCCCCGTTGTTGTACCGGCCCACCTGTTTCCCAATCGATCAACTGTCAACAGAACAATGGTGTACCGTATTACCGGATTTTATCTCGTACAGTTTCCTTGGGAGTTCGGTCACTGGGAAATGACCAGTCCCTGGCAGCTTGCCTCCTCTCAGCATCTGTGTTCGAACAGATTGAGTTCCTAGCGTTAACGATGTACTAGCACCTGTTTTGGACTGGTTTGAATTGGTTCGGTTTTGGTTTGGTGCGGTGTGTTTCGCTTTTGGTTTGTTTTGGTTTGTTGTGCTTTGTTTTAGTTCGTTTGTTTTAGTTGTTGCTGATTTGATTTTAGTTCGTTTTGTTTTAGTTGTTGCTGATTTGATTTCAGTTAGTTTTGTTTCAGTTGTTGCTGATTTGATTTTAGTTCGTTTTGTTTCAGTTGTTGCTGATTTGATTTTAGTTCGTTTTGTTTTAGGTGTTGCTGATTTGATTTTAGTTCGTTTGTTTTAGGTGTTGCTGATTTGATTTTAGTTCGTTTTGTTTCAGTTGTTGCTGATTTGATTTTAGTTCGTTTTGTTTTAGGTGTTGCTGATTTGATTTTAGTTTCAGCTATTCAAGTTTTTTCTCTCTTTATATTGTTGTTGTTTTCTTGCTCTGGTTATCTTTGGTAGGATTGAATTGTTTCTGTTTGTTCGTTTTTTAAAAAATATTATTATTGTTTTGTTGTTAGGGGATGAGGTGTGTGTGTGTGTGTGTGGGGGGGGGGGGTACATGACGTAAATTTGATTGGGTTCTTTTTTAATGTCTACTTGTTTGTTGTTTTTGTTGTTTATCCATATGTATTTAAATTGAATTGAATAAAGTATTTGACTTGACTTGACTTGACTTCACTTGAATTTCAGACCAGCTTCCAACGTCTGATTTTTCTTTTTGCTAACACCTGCCTCTCTGCTTTGTGTTTCTCAGTTTCAGGTCACCGACACCAGTCAAGACTCAAACAATATGATGGGAAAAAACACAGTCTCTACAGTCATTTTTGCATCTCTTCTACTGCTACACATGAGTGGGATCTCTGCACGAAATCCTGCTGCCGGCGACAACGGGAATGGAAATGGTGGTCTGAACCACATCCCCAGTTTCGGCAATGTTGAAGAGCTCTGCGAGTGGTTATGTCAAAAGTGAGTGAACAGAAGATTAATTTTCTTGCACTTTGTGTCAATGAAAGGTCACACACACACACACCACACACACACACCACACACACACACACACACACACACACACACACACACACACACACACACACAAACACACACACACACACACAAAACCAACACCACCAAATTCTCTACCCCCACCGGGGCCCTAAAAAAGAAAACAAAATCGCACCCAAGCACTTCAACAAACTAAAACACCAACTTTCAAAGCAATGACACGGTATGACACGTCCTATGACGTGGATGATTACGCGGCCGGCACCGCAGGTGCCGTAGTTCCCGGGCCTGGTTCCCGCCGGGATATTTATGACAGGAAGCGTGGAATGTGGCCCCGTCCCGCAGTCACAAACCACACTGACCTGCATAGCATCATCTTACCGTGATCCTCATCTCGATCATCATGCATACTAATAAAAATTGCCCCAGCTTTCGAGCCCTCCGTGGATTCCACCCATGACAAAGAGTTGGGGCAGCAAGAAAAAGAAAACAAAAGCACAAAAAATTTCAAGGCAAACAAGGAACAGCACCCGCAAAAAACAACAACAGCAGCAACAGCAGCAACAACAACAACCACCAAAAACAACAACAACAAACAAAAAACCAAAACAAAAAACCAAAATCCAAAAACCAAAATCCAAAAACAACCCAAATAAAACAAAACAAGAAACAAATAACCAAAACAAACAACATCTACAAAAACAAACAAACAAACAAACAAACAAACAAACACAAAACAAAAGTAAACAGAACAACACGAAACAAACACACATATACTCAAAAGATGCGAGTTTGAAAAAAATATCCATTGACAGGCATCTGTTTGTATCTATTATATCATTATTATTATTGTTATTCATTGTCATTTATGGTTTGACTTCTACCGGGAGGTTTGCTCTTTTAGGATATGTATTTGTCTTAGTTATTAATTTTCTTCTATACAGTTTGGGACAGCCCATGCTTCAACATTTTAGTCTGTGGTTTTATCCAGTTTGTATTCATCATGTTTGTTTGGATATTGTTTCCCCCTTGTTCGTGTTCGTTCGAACTATTTTTCTATGGCGTGATTTGGACGACCACGTGACTAATTTTGCTCTTTTGCCGTTGGTTGAGCAGAGCAAGTCCTCATTTTGACTACGGGTGCCCAGAAAGCTGCGGGGGTATGACAAATCCCTGGTCTAAACGCTCGGCCATTCGACGGCGATTTGACGACTTCAGGTACAGTGTGTGTGTGTGTGTGTGTGTGTGTGTGTGTGTGTGTGTGTGTGTGTGTGTGTGTGTGTGTGTGTGAGAGAGAGAGAGAGAGAGAGAGAGAGAGAGAGAGATTTAGAACTTAAGATTTATCACAAAATTAGCGCAGATTAACGCATTATTTTTCTATTCTGTACTTCTGTTTTGTCGATGAGCCTATATGAAAATTGATGTGCACACATGGTGTGTTAGACAATAAAGTATTGTATCTGCCATGTCGTGGGTTTGCTACGAAATAGTCATTGTCGCTTGCCCGACTCAAAGCCCTCACTAACTAACTAACTGCCTGCTCCCGTGTCGTGGGAGTTTGCTTTCAGTGTTGCTGAGCTGAAACTAACGTCACTACTTTTACTGTAGACTTCTTTGCTGCTGTTGTTGAATGCAAGAGACAAAAGAGCACAACATTTTCGTGTGCTTGCTTTTTCTCACTTAGATGACTTTTTCACACCATCACTGATATGGAGGGATATTATTGAGTTTATTCTCACTTTGAAAACACCACGATTTGTCATGAATGAGAATAACCATTGCGTCCTGCCTACGTTTTAAAAAAAAATTAAAATTTTGCATCTTTCTTGTTTTGTGCAGTTTTGACGACTACCTATTTATGAAACTGCTGGGGCCGAAATCTCGGCGATCAGCCAGTGACAGTAAGAAAAGTTTTTATTATTATTTTTTTTTTTTTTTTTTATATTGGGCAAAAGCTGTCGATTCTACTAACGTAAGCACAGACATCGGCGTGTGCGAAGGATGTCCGAAAAAGTGCTCTCAAAACAGTTGTATGTGTCAGGTCATTATTTCCATAATTATACTCTCTGACGTGTTCCCCCCGAACATTTTGTTGTGTTTCTTCTCCAGTGTTTCGAGGTTCTCCGCAGATTTTGTGACGTTACTTCCCCAAGATTGTTTTTCCTCCGATCCATTTTCCCTCTCTTCTCTGGAAACGTTCAGCCCTCAAAATTTTAAAAATAAATGCAGTTCTAAAATCCGAAACTGAAATAGCTTCGCTGACCCTTCGCACCACGTGATGTAATGTGTTCACGTCCAGTGTTTGAGAGAATGCGTGTGATTCACGTGAGCGTGCGTGTTGGGTTCGGTTCGAGGGCGCTTTTTGGGCAATGCAAGAAATTGGGTAAAGCGCCTGTACAATACACAGTTATTGTTTATAAAATTAACTTTTATTTCACGTTTTCATCCCTCGTTGTTCACACCCAGCCCCCAACACCCACCCACCCACCCCACCCGTTGTTCACCCAGACATTTGTTTATGATTACTGTCTCCTGATTTTGTTACCTTTCCTCCGCGAGACGCTGTTACGTTTTCACCGTTTTTTCTGTCCACGAGACATTAGATTTTATTTTCGCGTTTTCCAACGGTTTCTACCCCAGACTTTGTAACGTTCCTCCCCCAAGATTTTTTTTAGGTTTCTTTCGACAGACTTCCTAACGTTTCTTCCGTCGACTTTGTCACGTATGTTCTCCTAAACTTTGTTACGTTTGTTCTCCTAGACTTTGTTACGTTTGTTCTCCTAGACTTTGTTACGTTTGTTCTCCTGGACTTTGTTACGTTTGTTCTCCTAGACTTTGTTAATTTTCTTTGCTCCAATCTTTAACCCTTTAATTCTACATTTTTTTAAAAACATTTCTTCACCCCGATTTGGTACGTTTCCTTCCTCGGGTCTTTTTTTCCCCTCCCAGACTTTGTCACCTTTCTTCCCCATTAACCCTGAACTTTTACGCGCTTGATATTCTGCTTTGCGCCACAGCGAACTTTTCTCACAACCGCTCACACTCATTTTGGATTTCCGCTCCACCCCGGGCAGACTATGTAGGAGTGAAGCAGGTCCTTGTTTTCCACTACACACCCAATTTCCTGGGGATCGAAATCTTGCGCCCCCGGACCAGTGGCGCGAGTTCCAGGCTAATCGGAAAGAAGCGGGCGGGCGGCGTGAGATCTGGCGGAAAAATAGCGTTAAAATGGCCGACGATGTCTTTCTGCCTGATTGGGTGGTAATTGTTTGGGATAATCAAGATGGATGGAAGGGATTTCCTTCAACTAAACTGTTAACTGAAAAAAAGAAGGCTGTCTACCATCGAGCGACGAAAACGGGGTCGTAAGTAAAGGGGACAAGGCTAGAATTTTCAGGAAAAAGGGACTAAACGCCATTTGTTTCATAGGCCAGGCCGTTTGTCTACCTGACAGGACAACTTTTCGAAGTCGTCTTTGGTATGGTGCCAGACAGTTTTGCAGTTTTTTTTGCCTAAGTTTTAGTTATAGTTAGTTTTGTAGGTTTTAATACTTGGGGTGACGTGGGTGTTTGGGGGTTTAACGTCCTTTTCCACCACATACGGGTGATATCAAAGACGGGGCAACGATGATAAAGCCAGCACAAATATTTGGCTCCAGCCGGGATACGAACTCACGACCCGAGCAGTAGAAGTCCAACGCTCTACCATTCGGCCACCCCGGCTCTCCTTTAATACTTGGAAAAACAACGTAAACAACAACAAAAAAAACACCAACCAACCAACCAAACAGCCCCCCCCCCTCCAGCAACACCACCAACAACAGCAACAACACCCTTATTTACAACAACATTTTCAACGTAACACACATTCGTATGGCGATTGTACTTTGTCGAGATCCTATCATCTAGAACATTCACGCGCGTTACGTGACCGGCAAGATACTTTTTGTGAATGTGGGATGAGGATAGGGATGCGGGGAGTTTGGTGGTGGTGGTGCTGGTGGGGGGGGGGGGGGTGTCTAGAAAAATCCGAACCAAACAAGGAGAAACCAGACGAAACCAGACGAAACGAAACCAAAACACAACACCCAGTGGACCCGCAAAAATTGGATGCACTAGCAACCTGTTTAATGTAGTTTTAGACGAGCGGAAATATTTAAAAAAACTCATCTCAGTTTGGCATTCGATTAAAAAAGGGTATTAAAGAAGAAAAAATTAATGTTAATTAAAATAACCATGTATCCTTTTGCGTGCGTTCTGCGCCAGTAATTCTCCATTGATGGACGAGGTGTCCGAGCTTATTCACGGACAGATCTAGATTACCTTCCATGTGGGCAATGACTCAACAAAAGGAGGAGACAAAAGTCTGACAGATGCAATTGAGCAAGTGATCTTGGCGTGGTGATTGGCTAACTGACGTGCATTTGATTTTGTTAGATCCCATGTGATGATACAGCTGACATGGAAGTTCAGTATCTCGGTACAAATAAATCGTTCATTGCCACGGTCTGTAGGAAGATTTAAAGGCGTTTTTTTCTCTCTCAAGATTCTGAACCTTCACAGCAGACAACTTTTCTCAGGGGTAGTTGCACATGTGACTGAATATGTACGCTTGAATGCCTGGCCTGATGGTAAATGCCTATCGATCCTGCGGTGCCGGGTTCAAATCCCCTTGTTAGAAGGCCTCTCTCTCTCTCTCAACAAATCGAATCAAATTCCTGTGCAGACTGGTGTACATTGCCTATGTTGCTTTCGTGCGCACAACGCATCCATAACTATCGTGCCCATGTTGAAGATCCCATTTCATGCGGTAGAGGCATCGAAAAACAACTCAAGTACACATCACACAATCATACAGGGGCAAAACGAAAGGAAATCTGAATGACGCCACACCCCGGGGGCAGCAGCCCGAATTTCCCGTACAACGATAATGGGACGATAGGATATTAGTGCGTTTGGTATCTAAGTCGCCAGCGATGTTGGACGGTACGTTGTGTTGTGGAGCCACCTTGGGAAGACCTGTTGCAGAGAAAAGGTTAATCAGGAAGTCGTGACCTAATTTTACAGTTTATGAAAGCCCATGTTCTCTGATTTTCCGTTTCTTCTTGGCGTAAGTGAATCCAGCCTAAATCGTTATTTTCACCGCTTTTTTTTGTGTTGAAAACCTGACGAGCCCTTTTCAAGGAATGAAACTATTCCGAAATAACACTTTGACGTCCTTCACTGACGTCACTTTTCCCCCCCCACTGTCTCAGCCTAAATGGATAGTTGTTTTTGTTGTTGTTTTTTTGAAAACCTGACAAGCCCTTTTCCAAACTATTCCAAACAGCACTTTGACGTCATTCATTGGCGTCACCTGTTCTCAATAAAGGTTTTAGCAACAACATGTCAGCTACTGAGCAAGATTACATTTGACATTGTTGTCGCTTGAGGTTCTCGGGAGATATATTTCGATCCTTTATTTTTTTTTCACCTTACATTGTCCTCCAAAATTTCTTATGCCGAGGTTGTTAGCTATTTCAGAATCATATCCATGTTTAATAAAATGTTAGGTCACAAGTTTTAAACAGATTCCAAAACATAAACTCGTAGTTTTACCAAGAACAAAACAAATTTCTGAAAAGCTTTGGCGACCGGATTACCCAATGCACTATACCAACCTACTAAGTCGTCGTCATGACGGCTACCATGCTGGATTCTTAACCATACCATTTAGAATGATCTCCCTTGCGCTTCTGTGACGTCACAGACCATTTTTGACGCCCTATGGCGTGCAAGACAGCAAGGCAGCGTTGGACATTTTGACTGATTACCGCCCTTTCCCAAGATCGATACGATTCTGTTTTTGGACGCGAAAGCGTGTTCCAGAGTTATTTGTGTCTCAGTTACGGAATATAGACCTGTTCCAGCCCTCTGTTTCAGATTGTTTCTGTCTGTTCGGAGACCGTGCTTGTCAATTTGACACTCAGTCTGGTTAAAGTATGGGGCTGTCCTGTTTTTTTTTTTGTTTTTTTTTTAGCGAGCAAAGTGGAAATTAGCATTGAGAACAGAAACAAGGAGGGAGGGTTTGTTGTTTTTTTGCCAGTGGCAGGGAAAGGAAAACATACAGGGATTGGTGATTTAATCCTGTCAGCGAGATTTCAATAATTTCTTACATATTCATATATTGTGATATAGTGTAGTTTTGATATCTCCGTAAAGCTATTTTTCGGGGGTGGGGGTGGGGGTGGGGGCTGGGGCGGGTGGGAGTGGGGGAGGGGGATGGGGGGGGGGGAGGGGCGAAGAGGAAATGCTGATTTGCGAGCTGTTCCTCACTCCTGTTTGTAGTTTATTCCTCTCTCTCTCTCTCTCTCTCTCTGTGTGTGTGTGTGTGTGTGTGTGTGTGTCGTGTGTGTGTGTGTGTGTGTGTGGTGTGTGTGTGTGTGTGTATTAGCCCCCAAAACTTGCTTTCTAACAACCATGATCCATTTCCAAGTAACAAGTCTTCAAGCCATCATTGTGACCCTCTACCACGAAATGAGTCGTCTTGAACATGAACAAACAACACAAGAAGACTCATTTCGTGGTGGAGGGTCACAATTTTATGTATCCAACCTCTTGAGGCATAGAAAAAAACAACACAAAAAAAGAAGAAGAAAAAGGAAAAGAAGAAAGAACGTGAATTACATTGCAATAACGACAAAATCGCCACATGGTCGGACATGTCAAGAAATAATGCTCATTCAAATTTCACGTTAGGTTCATTCACACCAAGAACACTTCCACTGGGGAGAACGGTGACCTGAACAGGACAACACTCAAGCGAAGCACTGCAATCTTCCGCAAAATGTTTCAGCGACCGACAACAGTTCCTCCTCATCTTTAAATCATTGGGTCTCTCACCCGTCTTGGTTTGGTGGCTGCCAGCCCGGACGATTACGATGCTCAAACAGGAATAATTATGGAAGCCGAAAGCTTCTATCCTTTAGGCTTATCGGTCAAGCATTGCGAGAAAAGAGCACTTCAACCTAACCACTCACTTGCGGCCAGACACTAGTTTGCTGCGTGAGAAGTGTCGCTTACTGGTTGAGTACGTGTCGGTCGTTTATAATCAAAGAAATAATTAAGACAGAAGATAGAACGCCTCCTCAACACACTCACTCGTGAAAAGAAAAGAAACGATAAACGCGGAACAAAAATCCGGAAAAAAAGAAAAGACAACAAAAGAAAAATACAACAAAGAGCAACACAAACAAAATAACAACAAAAACAAAAGAGAAATACAACAAAAAGCAAAACAAACAAACACCAACATTCCCCTAAAAAACCAATAACAAAAACAAAACAAAACCACCCCTCCCCTCGCCCCCCCCCCCCTCCCCAAATAAAAAAACCCAACCAAAAACAAACCCCAAAAAAGAAAACAACAGAAACAAAAGAAAAATACAACAATATGGCAAAGCAAAACAAAATAACAACAAAAACAAACAAAAATACTGCAACAAACAAAAACAAAGCCACAAAACAAAACAGTATCTTTTAAAGAAAGAAAGAAAGAAAGAAAGGAACAAAGAAACAAACAGGCCAAACCAGACCAGACCCGACTTGCTGACCCCCACTAATACAATCAAAAAACGAACCTCCAGATCTGTTCCTCAGTACATAAGCTTCAGTAGGCTCTTAATATGGGATTCGCCGAGTTCGCCGAAACTCGCACTTTGCCTGACCGGTCAGTGTGTTTCACAGCTTTCCGTCGTTTGAAGTCTGATTTAGTCTCTCCGCTGTCCTGGCCAGAATGGAAATCTCTGTCTAATCCTTGATTAAGTCCACGCCGACTAATAGGACCCGGTTGATATACGCGAGATAGGACCCGTCCCGACCAGTTCACAGAGCAAGAGAGATAAACATTATACAGACAGAACAGCGTTATGAACTGCTTTGCTGCGAGAATAAGCGCTATATAAGTACTATTTATTGTTATTAAAGTCGCCCAAAAGAGGAGATCAAAGACTATTTACACAAACGCGCTCACGAACTCAAACTTGGAATCAAGCATGTTTGACACGTCTGGTTCTGAAATCATTTGTTGTAGAATTAGATACAATGTGTGTGTGTGTGTGTGTGTGTGTGTGTGTGTGTGTGTGTGTGTGTGTGTGTGTGTGTGTGTGTGTGTGTGTGTGTGTGTGAGTCCAGTTTCCCTTTTCTAGACGCGCACATTTTGGACTCTGGCAAACAGTCAAATCACAGAACAAGGTCAAGTAAATGTTTCAAGCATTTTTTGTGCCACGGGTCAAATGTTTGATCTCTTACTGGTTTGGCCACAGAGACAGGGGTGAGTGAGTGAGTTTTTGAAGCTTATAGCTGATAGCGTCTGGCACTTCCAGGTACTCGCAACATGGCGCGCGGCGGCGTCACACTTCCAGCACCGCAGGGGGTCTATCTTTTTTTAGGTCTGTGGTACAGACACGACACCACAAATAATACGTCACCAGCATTGCGTCATTTGTAGAATTGGCCTGGACCACGGAAGTATGACGTCACGTCTAGTCAACCAGGTCAGCACCGGATAGGCCTATTGCAGAACTCTCGCAAACAGAACAGAACGATGTCTGCTGAACAATGAAATTGTTAACCCCAGTCCATGATCGAGTGAAACGCTATCAGGAAGTGGCTGCACATGAGCAAACTGAAGAGATGCGGAGTTTCACCATGAGTTTTAGTGGAACTCTCTTGGCCTCTGCAGTAAATTCACGTGATGTCACGTCTGACGCGAGAAAATACTATATTAACCTTATTTGTAACTACCATGGATTCTCTCTCTCTCTCTCTCCACACACACACACACACACTGCACACACACACAAACACACACACACACACACACACACACACACACACACACACACACACACACACACTGCACACACACACACACACACACACACACACACACACACACACACACACACACACACACACACAGATCAAACTTATGGTAGAATTAAAATGTCGTGTTTGTGTGATTTCAGGTCATGACCGAGGCTGCCCGGGCATGCGCACTTCGCTAGGGGGAGATGAAAGCTGTGTGACCATCAACCATTATGTGCACTAATATTCGTGACGTGTGACTGTCGCCATCAATCCGTGTAGCGATGATTATTTCGTCACCTTGACTCATCTGCTGTTCCGTTTGAAGGAATCTGTGTTATTTTCTGAGGGAGCGGGGAAATGTTACTGACAAAGGAGAACTTTTGTCTACGTAGCAGTTTTGGCACTCAATGAGTTAAAGTTTTACTTCAGTATTCGTTCTCTGAATATTGCTAGAACAGAAACAACACCTGTAATTATACTCTCACGCAAAATAAAACTCGATTGTGGATGAGTTCTGATTTTGACCCCCTGTAGTTTTCAACACTTTGTTGAGTGCATTATCTTGACTGATTGGTATAACTGACATTCCTGTGCAGTAGACAATGACGATGATGATGATGATGATGATGATGATGATGATGGTGATTAAACATTTGTAGGGCTACCGTGTAGTAACATGCTTACGGTGCCACTCGGATTGCGGGCCGGGGGGGGGGGGGGGAAGGTGGAGGGGGGGGGGGGGGAAGAAATATATTAAAATATTCATCAGTTTCCTTTTACAGTTTATTTAATTGCAGCCGTTTGGATTTTTCATGTATAATTTGAACAATAGCACTTCTGTTAAAGGGCGCAGGAAGTGACAAGTTTATTTTGCACACAAGTATGAAAATGAAATGGGTATGTTCACCAATATGTGATGACAGGATTGTCGCTGGTCAGTTCAGGATACCCGATACATTTACGTTGAATCCTGACGACCGACCTTTGTAGGAGAGTAAAGCAGAACGAGTATGACGTAATGGTTGAACAGTGTTGGTGTGTGAGGATGACGTCCCTGGGGGATTCAGATCAGCTTTGTTGTCTCAGGTAAGGAAGTTGGCATGCGAAAGAAAAGATAAGATAGGGGACAGAAGATAAGATTTTCGCGAGTAATGACTGCATCAGGGCAAAATACAAATCAAAGTAGCGAAATCGAGGCTTGGACGCTGCAAGGGAGGAAACTGTGCTCGCGTGGGAACGTGATCGGAAGGAGGGAGGGGGTCCTTGATTTCGGTCTCTTGATAAAATCTTATTGTGACAAGTAAAACAGGACCGTCTCCAGATTAAAATAATAAAGACTGACATTGTTAGTGGTAGTAAATGATCAACCAATTGACAATACAAGTATGTGCAAGAAGAAACAACAGTATTTAAACATTTTAGTATTAAAGAGGAAGGTCGCTCACTACGGAAAAATGGACGCGTTTTTAAGCTGTTCTGGGCGGAGTGTGTCTGAGGTCGGTCTGCGCTGGGTGCCACAAATAAGGTCACACTTCAAGATTTTGACCACAAAAATCGCACACTTACAGATCAAATCAGCCTCAGTCGCATTTTGCCCAGGTTGCAATGGAACCCGCTCATAAAAAATAGGAAATTTAGTCTGCATCATTGATTTTCTAGAAAATCCTAATAGCCGATTAGAGTTGGAAAAGGCCCCGCCTGTCCATCATAGCCAGTCTCGCTAGGAAGGCAGAGCCAAGGCTAGCAGTGCGACCGGAGGGTTGGTGATGTTCAGCCCGCAGACCGTCACGGTTTGTTTGCGGTGGACTTTATCAACTTAAAGAAGTTCAGTAAAGCGTAGCGGTTTCACAACCTCTCCCCCCCCCCCTCACCCACGCACACGCGCGCGCGCGCGCGCGCGCGCGCACACACACACACACACACACACACACACACACACACACACACACACACACACACACACACACACACACACACACACACACACACACACACATATGCACAATGAATACAGCAGGCTAAAAACACACCCGCCAACACACAGTTCGAGAGGCCGTGTTTCCGTCCGCAGACGTGGCGCAGCAAGCGATTTTAGCTGTATCAGTGTGGGCGGGTGGGTGGGTGTTTGGGGGTTTAACGTCCTTTTCCGCCACATACGGGTGATATCAAAGACGGGGCAACAATGAAAAAGCCAGCACAAATATTTGGCCCCAGCCGGGATACGAACTCACGACCCGAGCATTAGAAGTCCAACGCTTTACCATTTGGCCACCCCGGTTCTCCCCCCCCCCCCCCCCCCCCCGGGCCTGTTCCAGTGTAACACTTTAGCCGCTTTGGTGCAATGCCTTCTCGCCTTTGGCGGTCAGGCAGAACGCTTCTTAGGTCAAATTGTAAACCTAGCCGAAGTCTGGAATGAAATGTCCACTGAAACTGCCTGAATGGAAAATGTAATGGAAAACAGGGCAAGATTGAGGGGTGGGGGGGGGGGGTGTTCAGCGTGCTACTCTCTCACACTGACCAATCAGACAATCGGGCAAGACTTGGTGCATCTCTTTATAAAGCAATCCAAAAATCATGGCTTTTTCGGCCGGATCGACTTTCCCATTTAAAGGTACATTAATTTTACAATTGATGACGGACTTCACAAGCACGCTACGTCCAGTTCAAGGGAAATAACCTACTACTGATTCTGTGTAACCTGATTTATTTGCCCCTGGCCGGCCGACGGGAGTTACGATTTTTCGTCCGTTTCTGGTATTACTCATATGTATCTTTGACTGGGAATTAATGATTTAAAAATTTTATTATTTTCAGCGTTGTCTCTCTATCCGTTAATAACAACAATAATAGAAATAATGATAATAAGATTAGCGCCGACTAAAAATGTTGGGAGTGTTAAAAATTGTCCAAAAAAAAATAAAAAAAAATCACCCAACAACAACAACAATAAGAAAATTCTATCTACTAATAGTTTTTCGAAACATTATGTGCATGTAAAAAGAAACGATACCTTTCACTCACTGACACTGACTTGTAAAAGGAAATAATACACGAACAATAAGGTGAAAACGGTGGGATAAAAGAAAAAAAAAGTACACTTAAATATAAAACGGCAGTGTACCTACCTTTACATCATAATCACTCAATCTACCTTTTTCTTCAACTTTGTGTTTGCTTGGCGTTACCGCACTTCAATGTGTCTCATCACAGTTTTGTCGTGCATTTTTCTGATGAGTTTGACGAAGTCTTGCAAAACTGTTCTTGGGTTTTTTTTTGGTCTGTCTTCTTGTCGTTCGTGAATCATTTTGTCACAAATGGTTATCAGACACAGAAGGGTGGTGTGGGTTCATCAGGAAATGGGTACGAATACACAAACAGTTGAATAAAGTGTACTTAAGAACTCGCTTTGTTGAATTTGTTCCTGAGACTTGGCGTGTATGGAGGGTGGGTGGGGTGGGTGTTTGGGGTTTAACGCCCTTTTCCACCACATAGGGTGATATCAAAGACGGGGCAACGATGAAAAGCCGGCACAAATATTTGGCCCCAGCCGGGATCGAACTCACGACCTGAGCATTAGAAGTCCAACGCTCTACCATTCGACCACCCCGGCTCCCCTGGCGTGTATGAAAACCCGTTTCATATTTACTGGTTACAGAGAAGTACAGCCAATCAAAACCTTCGCCCAGCACATTAATTCCAGTCGTATCAGAGCTACACCAAGTTTGATTGGATAGTGTATGTCCGGCCGACCTCTGAGAACATAATCGGATTTTGGCGTTAGTGCGGCTTGCAACCTCTGCGAAGCTGAAAGCTGCGAAGATACATAAATAAACAAATGAATGTTCCCTGTGAAAATACAAGGGTCCTTGGCACCCTCTCTACATATGTTTGAGGGTCTTTTTGTAAATTTTGAGGGTCCATGGTCTTTTGGTATAAACAGTCTGAAAGTCAAAACCATTTGTTGTACTAACTGAAGACGGTAGACTTCCTCAGGCCACACGAAGCCCTAGGTGATAGGCCAATGAGAACCCTGGCCGATGCGATCGTCAGATCAGATCTGACAAAATGGTTCTAACACCAAAGAGCGAAGGGACACCCCAGTGATGATCTATAGGGCAAAAGTACGGATGACAGAAGAGACCGAGGCACTGAAAAACAAACCAGACCAGGCATCTGAGAGCCAAACAGAGATCCTCTGACGTTACCCAAAGCTAAGCAAAACAGCCCTCATCCATCTCAAAGACACTCGCCCAGCCAAGCAGCCAAAGACACATGCCAGGAACAACTTGTCCTTAAGGGCCAAATGCCACAGGACGTAAAGCAAGCTAATGATGATGATGACCATTTGTTGTTTTTGTTTTTACAAAAGTATTCAAGTGTCCGCAGCTAGGTACAGACCGCATTTTGTTCATCGAGTTTCTGAAAGAGTGTGGGAAAAATACTGTTTGTCACGGCGAGACGAAATACGTGCGGCCCCTGTGACGCACTGCTCTCAAATGTGTGCGTCAATTGAAAAGTTTTGTTTAAGGAAACAAGACATCGACTTTACCCAGAAACCCCATCCAGAGGTATTTCATACGCAGTGAAGTTCTACATACAAGGAAATGGTGTCTAGTAAGGTAGGAAAGTCTTGACCGTAGCGCGACGCGTTTCGCCGGGAAGAATTGGTAAATTATATTTCGGAAATACCGTGACTGAATGCTAACATGGAGGATGAATGGAAGTGAGAATAAGCAAATTTGTGCGTCAATTTAAGAGTGTTGTGCGTACAAATACGCACACCTGTGCGTAATCGGGAACGCTGCAAATAAATAAATGAATAAATAAATAAATAAATAAACAAACAAACTTGCAGTCTTTTGTTGTTAATGTATGCGGGTTGGTTTTCTTTTCTCCGTTGAAAATTAACTTTTCCCTCTGAACCTAGAGTTGATTCTGAGATGACCATGTTGTGATTGTTGTCAACTTAACCGTAATGTGACTTTCCTGAATTTTTTTTTTTTTTTTTTTTTTGGGGGGGGGGGGGACCCATTTTCCTTTTTCAACAATGATATCAGATACAGATACATTTTCCCGTCATTATTACACCGGAAAAACGCTAATGATTTCGGTGTAATTTTTTTTTACCATTCTGGGCCCACTCTGGAGACTAGGGTTTCATGGAAACCAGCTTATTCCTTTTTCTCGTGAACATAGTTAAAGAAACCTAAAATAGACATGTTTCTGACAGTCAGCTCCTCAAACTAAGTAAATATTTCTTCTCTATCCAGGAAATCCACCTCAACTTTCACGTGATCATCTCGAATTTATTCTGGTGTTGATACTCCCATTTCATGTACTGATATCAAATCTTAAAGGCTCTATACGCAGAACAAGCATAAAATAGAGTGTTGAAAAAAAATCATCAAATGCGAGTAATTTGCGCATCAGAATCAGTCAGTCGGGTCACAAAATAGCGTCTGAGACCGTTGTGGTGTATCGGGTCGACACATGTGTCGCTCTGGAAGCTTGTTCTGGCATCGCGTTCGAAGCAGACGCCAGTGAAGCTTTAGGCCGGGGACACCGAGACCACAGTGACGTCACATCCTTTAGCGCGCGCCGCCTGAAGGATTTTGTTGGTGGGCTGGCCGCCTTCGTGCGATCACGGTAAGCTTTATTCCATATTTTCACAATTTTGATAACATTCACGCATTGATTTCCAATCTGTGACATTCCAGATTGGATTTCTGTGACCATTGTTATAAGTTTTGTAGGCTGCAATGGGTCAGCTAGCGCATCGTTGACTCGTTGACAGGATACCAAAGGCAAAGAATGAAAGATCAGTGTTGATCGATAACGCTTCCCACGATCTTCAAACTAGTTTACTTTATGAATCATCCTTCCTTTCCGTGGATCAAAATAAGCGCACCAGTTGATAAATTCAATCGTGTGTGTGTGTGTGTGTCAGTGTGTGCCGGCGTGAGGAGAGGGATTTAGGGAGGAATTCGAGGTTGATTTTATTTCCAGTCACACTCAGACACACCATCAGAGTCCGGAGAGGGAGAGAACGAAATTAAAATTTTGCCTACTACAGTAGTAACTGACTAAGTCCTTGTAGTCGGTGTCTGATTCGCCATAAAATGTGCTTCAGATAATTATACAAGCTGGTTGTTTTACAGTTTGCTTTTTTTTTTTTTTTTTTTTTTTGCTGTTGTAGGAGAAGGGAGTATCACCAGCATGCTTGCATGGGGCAGAGGTGCTGCAGCATTAGGGACACGTACTATAGCAGCAATGCTGGAGGAAAGACGAGAACAGTTGAAGGTAAGACATTACACACTCGTCTTATTTTCAATATCCCTGAATAGTAAACAGTATGATACCATTAATACTCTTTAGTCTTTTCTCTCTGCCAAACACATGCCCATGTGTGTGCACAGTGTAGTGTTTAATCACTGTGTTGAAGGTAAGTCATCCTGAAGTCCCAGTTTTAAGATGAAAAGGTTGGTATCTTGTAGCTGAGAGTAAAGGTTGAAATAATAACAGGACAACAGGTTAGAATTTTTGATTACTGTAATAAGAGAGAGAGAGAGAGAGAGAGAGCCCTCTCACCCAGTGACAACACATAACTAAAATGCCTGTGGATTGTATATATTTCAATATTTTTAGAAGACAATGGACAAGATGGAGACAAGAAGACAGAAGGGGATGGCGGTAGACATGATTGAGGCACAGCCAGGCCTCATATTCAGCCTTCTGGAGCTGTAGGAGGGGCAGCCAGGTGGCCACAGCCCTATGCCTCATTCTGGCCAGTCCTCCTGGTGCACTTTTGTCTGCTGCAGAAACATGCCATCCGATGCTGAACTTGAACGTCTCTGCCGTGGTTATGGTCAATGCCAATTTTTGCTCCCAGTAGGTACTTCCACTACCTACTTCCTCATTAAAAGTAAACTGGTATTATTAAACTATGAAACATGTAGTTCTACTTTGCACCAGTGAAAATCTTACACCTGTCCCCTCATGCAAATGCATAATTATGCCTGAAATTTACGACCAAAACATTTACTTGTTGGTCCATGTTATTCTGTTTCCTCTCTCTTTTCACAGTTGAAAATAACAGACCTTACTCAGAAATACTCTTCTTATTTAGGAAACCCAGTACCTGATTTTGGACAGGATGGTTCTGCAGCTGTCACAGATAATGAGGCGAGACGTGCTTGTCTGCAATGGCAAAGATGATGAGCGCAAAGCTAACCACCGTGCTGTGTACAGGCAGTTCATCATGTGGAGGCATGGTCTAGGTGCAGGAGACAGGCGGGTCATCCCCACGTGTGTTGGCGATTCGGGGTCACTATCCTCACCCTATCAACCACTACACAGGATTTATCCCATTGAGGCTGAACTAGACTGTTGGTTTGAACACTAACTTCTCTGATGTTGCTTGTTTCTGCCATTTCCATGCAGCTTACATGTGATATACACACCTTAGCAATGGAGCACCATGTTGGTAGCACTAATAATCACTCATGTTCATAGAAATGTAGTAAATGCTGACCACATGGGTGGTATTGTCGTGGTTTGTTTTTTTGTTTTTCTCTCTCCCTCTGTCTTCAAGAAGCTAAAAGGAGAGTGCTGACTGTAGACTTTCTGCATCAATCTTGAGCAATGTATGTAGATGACTTTATATCAAAAGCCTTGTGTCTTTGTAAAAGTGGACCAGAAGAATAATGGACAAAAAGAGCGAACACTTTTCTTTCATGTGTGTACGTTTTTTATTTATGTAACACTAAAAGTGAGAAAATACCCCTTTTCGTCTTTGAGTTCCTCAGACTTGCAAAGAAAAAAAGATGTGTATGACTTTGGTTATTTGATTATGTATTTTTTTTAGAAGCAAAAACAAACAATTTTGAGTTGTAGATGCACTTGAACTGCAGAAAATGGACAGAAGCAATGCATGTGTGGTACATGTTCACAATACACCTTGGCTGAAGATGCTGAAGTTATTCTTGTGCATTCGTGTTTGTGATACAGCGAGAGATGTATTGAACTGAGTCAAAAGGTAGTATTACATAGTAATAATAATAAAATTAATACAGTAACAGAGGGTTTTTACAAAAAGCCTCCCTTCTACAGCAGCTCTGGATGCTTTACAAGCATTGAGTGCTAAGAATTGTTGTGATCTGATCTACACTGATTGCTTTCAGTTTCAACACACCATCAAAATAGGCCTTCTGTAACTAGACAAAAACAACAAACAAACAAAAAGAACTCAACTGTCAAAGTGAGGTGAACCCACAGGAAGGGCATGAGAAAGAAGTATTGAAATTGAAAAAAATGACCACATAAAATAAAAGTTTTCCATAATATTGTAAACTTCTCCCTTCTTCGGTGTCGGTGTTGTTTGGCTCACCTACACCCCATCGGTCTTTCTCATGCAACTCACACACACACCACACACCAATTCAATGTTTAGTTGTTCAGGATGGCCATTATTATTCACTCGATTTCCTCTTTTTGTCTGGATGCAACAGTTACAATTTCAATGTCAGAGTACAATACATAGTTGTTAGAATGACAGCAAAGTAATTACAATATGTATAAGTCATGCACAAGCACAGAAGTAGATTTTAGGAAGTAGCACAACTGTATGATGACAGTACTGATGTACAGCACAACTATGCACAACTGTAAGGCTTTGAAAATGAGCAAAAGCAGAATGCACAAATTCATTTCTCAAAGCGTGATATTTCGGACTGAACAAGTTGTTTTGATGGTGGATATTCTACAGGCGCCAGCGTAGTTGAAATCCTCCAAAGGTCTGAGGCTTTGCCACATGCCCTGTCTGTCAGCTAGCCTCATTTTCACAGCTGAAAATTCACGGTCCCGAATGTGTGGGTATGTCTTCCTCTCCTCTGGGAAGACCATCTCCCTGTCTTCTTGCGGAAGCATCTGTGGTATCTGAAAAACCATAGGAATCATTTCTTGTCAACTGCTAGTGCTGTCATGATGAAATTCAGTTAGATACTCTACCTCTGTGTTACACACACACACACACACACACAATGTGCTAATATAAAGCTTGATATCTATCAGTGTCTCACTGAAACGTGAACTTTGGACCAAACAACAGCTATGCCAGTTTCAATTGACACACATATGCATCATTGCTGGGGTGAAAACTGATGAAAATGTAAAAAAAAAAAAAAAAAAAAGGGGGGGGGGGGGGGACGACATGTTAACAACATGCTCCAGAAATATGGGGGAGGGTCCTGAACTGTCAATATAATTCAACCTCACCTCACATGTCAATAACCTAAGCACACAACTGCCCCTTTTTTTTTGGGGGGGTGGGGGGGGGGAGGCTTTTGATTTCCCCAAAATTATTGGGCAGAAATCTGTCCTGATGTGGAAGAGTGCCATCCATGTCTATGTGCAGACAACTGAATCATGCAACGCTACTTACACTGGCTCCCCTTTCCTGTTGGTCCACATGCCCCTGTCACTGTGGATGTTGTGGTCCAGAGCAGTTAGCAGGTTTCGCACACGATACACCCATTTGCACAATACATCAGTGTGTGCTGATGAAACGCCTCCAGTGCAGCCGTGCGCCTGTTCAAAAATGAATGGATAATGCACTGGCTTTTGTACATAGGCTATTTTCTATCCCCTACCACCACCCCCATCCCTGAATCCACCCCCTTTCTTCTCTTGTGACTTGCAGCAAAGAGAAAACAGGTGATGCCCCACTCAAACACATCCCTATGATTTTCATAAAATAAAGCATGGTCCAGTGTACTGTTCCAGTACTGTCTCATTAGTCATATAAGAAGGTGGATGAAAATTCACATTCCAGAAATTAAAAAACATGTCTGATGTCAATATTTACTCTTGTAGTGAGCATTGATGAAATCTTATCACACACACACACACACACACACACACACACACACACACACACACACACTGAAGCCTTTACCTAGAATGATATGTGAATTGTGATTGTCCCAGGAAAGAGTTCAGTACACTGTGCTGGTGGTCAGCCCGGTAGCCAGCTATGGTAGAATCCAGATGGGTGCGCTGGATCCCATGGAAAACAGAGTCCAGGAAACTTGAGACTTAGCATCTGTGCCCACAGCCCCAGCATACAGTAGTCATTTCCTGACAGTAAATAAAATACAATTATTCAAGCAAGACTCTCATCTACTGAATATCCACAGTGCTATAAACTAAAAATAATACTAATAACAATGATAAAATCATCTGAAGACAGGTCAATACATGTAGTACATGAAGTAAAACTAAAAGGCAAGGGAGCTCCATCTAAAAAATCAACAACAAACAAGCTAGTTCCCAGTTCTGGTGTCTGTCTAGATGGTGGCGAGTAGCCTACAAGCAACTGAGAGCACTGGTGAACAAGGGTAATTCATCTTCCTCGTCAACACTTTTCAAGTGTTGTTTTTTTGTTTGTTTTTTTTTTTCAATTCACTTGATGACAAAATACCAATATACCATTTACAGTAGAAAGAAAAGGTTTTGTGCAAGTTATTAGCCCCAAGCCACAAACAGGAAATATAAACCATGTCATTTGCGCTTACCCACCCGAGATAGTAGCTAGGCTGAACCCACAAACTCTTCATTGAGCAGTGGGGTTCTCTTGCAGTCTGGTTCACTACACTGCTCCATATGTATCCTGGGAAGGGCTTTCATCTGATCAGGAAAGGCAATGCACAAAGCAGAATCACAAAGTGCTGTACTTTCCTCCTCTGATTTATGCGCACTATACCAGGAATGCTATGGTCTGCCTCAGATTCCTCTGCCCCAGCAACCTCTTCTTCGTTGTCCTCTTTTTCCAAACCGAACTCGATTACCATGAAGGCAGCCTCTTCCATTTCGGTGATGCATTCATCAGGCCTGTAAAATGCCATAAAATATTGAAAGACAGGATGCAGGCCAATTCCATGCACACACATACTAAAATGCAAGTTGTTGGTGACAGGGGATGGTATTGTTGTATTTCCTAATAAGCAAACTCATTACTTTATTATTTGCTTTATCATTCATTACAATGATTCAAGAACTCAATAACAACTTACAGTATAGCTGTCAAGTGGAAGTAAGGCTCATAGTCAGGATCATCAACATCACATGGATCTTCTTCCTCCTCCTCTTCTCCTTCTACTGTCACAACAGTGGAATGCCTGTGATAAAGAAGGCATTGAATGATTCATCAACTGAAACTGAAAAACTGCCAAGTAAAGAACCTACACACAATGGGCATAGTGAGTGAAAAAAAACCAATGGTCTCTTGCTTAGTTAAACTTTGGCTAAGTCGCTCGGAACTGTTCTGAGATAGACCAGCAACAAGGTCACTGGGTACACAAACTGAACCCCACCCCCCCCCCCCCCCCCCCCCCCCCCCCCCCAGTCGACTATCACAATGTCTACTGTTGTTGTTTTCTTTTCATTTTTCGACTTGTGCACCTGGAAAGACAATCTGAATGTTCCACAAAAGGGATAACCCCAAAGTGATACTTTGACAAGGAATGCACACACACAGTAATGTAACTCTTCCTTCCGTTACAAATCACGTATTATACATACATTCTTCCCTGCTGTCCTCTCAGACTTGGCAGTCACAGGCTTTGGAGGCAGTATCTACCTTCTGTAAAGAACCACACACACACATGCATTGCTTCAACTTGCAGATCTATGTCAGTGTACAAGAACTGCATAAACACATCTCACAGTAAACATGATCAGTTGAAGTAAAATGAAACAAGAAAAATGTAGGGTAGGTGAGGCTATTGTTTTTGTTTCTTTTTTCTGTAAATCACTAAATGCTTGTGTGTCACTGTTGTGGTGGTAAGGCCAACCTCCAACAAACACACACTTGAATGAAATTTAAAAACGAACACACACACACACACACACACACACACACACACAGATATGATTATGTAAGGTGATGAGAATACAATTAGTAAAACTGAAAACCTTAGAAACCCTAATCCAACGAAGCACCATAGAATTAAGATATCACTTACTTCTGATGTGTGGACGTGCCCTCTTTTTTACCCAAAGTTGGCTGATTTCTTGCTGTCTGCTTGTGAGTGTGACTGCAAGCACAAAGGTGATTATCATCAGGCAATTAAGAGACACGCTACAGTGCACTAACACAAGCACACCTTGCCTCACTGATCACAGCTGAGAGAGTTCTGTCAGCAACTGACAGTGGCTCACAACCTGAACTAGTTCCCAACCAAAGTAAACCAAACTCATAAAACTAACACATACAGTAAGCTTAGATTCACAAGAAATTCAGAAAACAGCTCTTCACTTACACTGATGCTCCTGGCACTTTTTCCTCACTCTCTGTTGGTTCCACACCAGACATCTGACAGTGGCACTGTCAAAATGGAAAGAGACAACTTTTTGATCCACACATTATTATACATGTGTTCACTGTTGTCTGAAAGGATATTTTGGAATACTACATGTGGCAACAAAGTATAAGCATGCCTAACTCTACAATAAAAAAAAACCCAGTATACATGTAAAAGCATACTGCAGAATGCAAGTAGTCACCACTACCAGTGTCACTATTATATAGCATCATTATAAATATGTTCTGAGATAGACCAGCAACAAGGTCACTGGGTACACAAACTGACCCCCCCCCCACCCCCCCCAGTCGCTATCACAATGTCTACATGTAAAAGCATACTGCAGAATGCAAGTAGTCACCACTACCAGTGTCACTATCATATAGCATCATTATAAATATGACTACCCAGTATCTGATGAAGTACCTTTCAGAATTTGCTGGGATTTCTGAAATTGCAGGAGTAAACACCTGCCCCTGCAAAGCTGCTTCCAGCTGCAGCTAGGGTTGATGTGCTGCATCTAGCTGTGAAACCAGAAGTTCCTGCCACTTCAGGTGGATCCCTCCAAACTGCAACTACAAAAATCCACCCACCTATCAATACTGAATAAATCATCATTTAAAAAAAAAAAAACCCACACAATCCAGACAACATGAAAAGCAATGTTAAAACAGCCAATTTATACTATGACATTTTCCATCTGTACATTTGGTATACAAGCTTGGTGGAATTAAAAACACACACACACACACACACACACACACACACACACACACACACACACACACACACACCTCTCTAAATATATACATGCATAAGCATTTGAAGAAATTTGACCTGTGCAATTTGACAACAAACTACTGAAACAAGAAGTGTGCTAACCTGGGTGGCTGTGAAGATCTTCAGTGATGAAAAGTACCTGCGCACACACACACACACACAAAGTGATGAGCATGACATTACCAGTACAAAAAGCAGATACCACTAGCTACAGTCAGTCACTACTCACTAGTGAGCAAGTGGTTCAATTATCAGTAACACACTAAGTAGTAGTACATGTACTGTGTGAAAAAACTTTCTTGTCTCATAATTTTCATTCTCCCTGAATGAGAAAACCAATGGAACAGTGTTACATTTTCACTTGCTTCTCATTCATATCAAGCTCCACTGTTTCTGTCAATACACAAGTTTATTTTTGCCCTGTCACACAGATCACTGCATGGCGGCCAGGGTGACTCGGTGCGAAACTACTGTCCGCCAGAACGCTGCTGTTTCGGATACTTAGTCGGCACGAAACTGTTTCTTCAGACACAAGTCAGATTATCTAGTCACACTAACAGGTATACTAACAGTGATTACTTACGCGTTCATCAGCACGGATGCCGAGCGTCCGTGAGGCTTTGGTCCCGAGAGGCCAAGCGCATCATAGTCAGTCCCTCCGCTTTTGCCACGGCTGCAGTTCCTTTCCTCGGGAAACTTTAGGCTGTATACTCGCGCTCTGGCATATGTCGGCGCCGCTTCTTCGCTGAACTTGTGAATTTTGGTTTTGCAAGAGTGGGTTCTCGGGTTGTCTTTGGAATCATACCTCGCATTTTCGCTTTCGCTACTTCGAGAGCCATGTTTTCACTGACTGTGACGTCATAGCTTTCAGTCTCGGTCAGCAGCTTGAGGCGCTGGTTGGTGGCTATTTTTAGACTCTCACTCGTCCGAGTCACCGGACGAAAAGGGAGGGTAGGCTCAAAGAAAGTAGTATTTCTCTAATACTAAAAGCCGCAAAGTCACAAAAACGGTCGCGGCGGCCAAATGAAACATCCCTCTAATTGGAAATAAGCCTTAGACCTTCGTAAACGGTAGTTTTTCCCCAGAGCCTCAGTTCTGCGTATAGGGCCTTTAACCGATGCACGCGTACAGATACATGTTCTTGCCGCCATCACACAGATCAGTATCATGTTATCTTTCAACCACGACATTGTTAAAGTAGACTCAGGGGATTTTCTTTAGCAAAATAACTGAAACTGAATGCATGATGTACGCATGATGTACTCCTAAAAGATGGTTCACACGGGATTTACAGAATGGGTCGACTTTCTTTGACATTTCCTACTAAACTCGCGTTGCACCAAAACCGGCCACACACGCACGCGCACACACACACACACACACACACACACACACACACACACACACACACACACACAAAACTGTCGAAGAGGATATTCTGTTTTTATTTCAAACAAACAGCGTGTTTCATGTTTTAAAACCTCCAGCTACGAGTGCAGATTCCATCCTCAAAGGCTTGGTCGTCTATGAAAGTCGATAAATTCAGTTCAAGTCAGTTGTGCTGAAGACTGTATCTGTGCGCCCGGAATAACCCGCCCCTAGTGTGTGCAATCTCCAAGTAGTCTCTCCAGTGATGTGTTTGAGGTTGTTTCACAGGCGGCTTGGTTCACAAGGGGCCTTGACGTGCCCTTTTAGGGTCGATGGTCGGCCTCTGCCTCTTTGTACGTCTCTGCTCGTGCAACGTTCGTCTTAGTCTCCTCAGCACTGCTAATCTTCCAAGGCGCAGGCCATTCGTAATGCTTGCCTGGTCGGCGAGGGTGCCTTCCCTCTCATAGTGTTATAGACAGTCGACCCATTCACTGACCCAGTCTGGGCTTTATAGACCAGTTTTCCTCATTTGTAGTAGACTCTGAGAGCGTGGCATACATGGGTACCTTGATTGGGAGCGACCCACCACAGTGCTCTCAGCCCAGAAACTTAACTGAACCCGAGTCTGTGTACTGGGGAGGTTTCCAGACAGATGTCCCACGCCTTATGACAAAACGGACATGATCATGGTGCACCAAGGTACAGTGGACAAGGGATGCTGGAAGCCCCAGGGAAGCATTGCCGCAGTCTCGATACGCCTGTTTTTACTTCATAAATTACTTTCTTGCGTTCGTTCCGTAATCCTCAGCTTTTCCCCCTTAGTTTGTGGTTTTGGTTTTGATTCTAGGTGGAGTTTGAATGTACTGATTTTACAATTTTCATCGCTGTCTCTCCGTTATTATCCGTTAACAACAACAACAACAATAGAAATAATGACACTAATAATAAGATTAGCGTGGACTTAAAATGTTGGGAGTGTTAAAAATTGTTAAATCACAATATCCATTCAACAGTTATTTTCATCCAAAATCGCCTCTTTTCTTTTCGGAAACGCTGCCAAATGTTAAGTCAGATTTTTATACATTTACTTGATAATGTTAGTTAGTTAGTTAGTTAGTTAGTTAGTTAGTTAGTTAGTTAGTTAGTTAGTTAGTTAGGGCTTTACGCCAACAAAGACTATTTCGCGGCTAAGCTAAGTCTTTCCCTGCCAGGTCATAAAAAATAAAAGGCAGGCGATAAAACAGAATGTAAATATATATTAAAAATCTGTGTGGTTGAAATGAGAGCCAGGTTCCAAGATTTAATAAAAGGCAGGCGATAAAACAGGATGTAAATATATATTAAAAATCTGTGTGGTTGAAATGAGAGCCAGGTTCCAAGATTTAATAAAAGGCAGGCGATAAAACAGGATGTAAATATATATTAAAAATCTGTGTGGTTGAAATGAGAGCCAGGTTCCAAGATTTAATAAAAGGCAGGCGATAAAACATGATGTAAATATATATTTAAAAAACTGTGTGGTTTAAATCAGAGTCAAGTTCCAAGATTTAATAAAAAGTCAGCATAGAGAGGACGGTGCGAGATTTACTTGATAAACTCCATTTTCCATTTGAGACATTACTGCCTTCACCTTATCTACGAAAAAGGATGACGTAAGTGTGTTTTCGTGAAATCATAAACTAGTAGTTCACTACAAACTCTGTAGACTAGAATTTATCGCACACTTTTGGCAAAACACGGTTGGAAATCTTCTGTCCGTGGCGCATCCATGTGGGTGCTGCAGGGGGGCAACAAAGTAATGCTGAGAAGAAGAAGAACCTGGAGGACTACATCTTACTGTTGAACAGTTGTTTGCCCGCAGGTAGATGTGTTCTTCGTGCGTTGATTTTACGATCTTGCGGTGAATGTTTGGACCAGTCGCAGTGATGCACACGGGAAGATGCATCAGCGCATGATCAGTCGAAAACATGACATCATTACTTTAAAAACTGACACACGTCTTACGACTTGCGTTGGCGCTGGCGCAAACAAGTCAAAATCTATGAGGAGACAACCAGTTCATGATCCAAAGAGTAACCTCGCCTGCCTCGCCGCCACACCTGTCAATCATGCCTTAGGGAAGTAACTCTGTCGAAGGGGAACGATTTAGTAATACAAGAATTTGTTCTTGCCAAACGAACTGCACCCGTCAAAAGCAAGTGACGTAACCCAGCTAGGCTTACTACACAACGTCGGGGGAGCCGGGACAGCTGAATGGTAGAGCGCTGAACTTTCAATGCTCGGGTCGTGAGCTCGAATCCCGGCTGCGGCCAAACATTTGTGCTGGCCTTTTCCTCGTTGCCCCGTCCTTGATTTCTCAAGCATACGTGGTGGAAAAGGACGTTAAACTCCCAAACATCCACCCACTTACCCTACTACACAACGTCATTTGTTTTGGGTTTCGCGTGTGCACAGAGGCACTGGATTTTGAAGCCCATCCAATTATACTGAACGGGTTTGTAGCACAGCTCTGTTGGCTCTGTTGCTCTTAAGCGTTTGTGTAAAAACTTCTGAGGCAAAGTTGGTTTGCATGTAAGGCGGAATATTTATGAAAAAACTCCTTCAAATCATCATTAGTCTTATTTAGTTTCAAGACTAGCTTATAAAATTTAAGCTGCAAACGTAACACAGTATCAGTTACCTTGTAACCCCATAGCTCACAGCCATATGTCAGAACAGGCAATACAGTTTTGTCAAATTCAATTCAATTAAATTCAATTCAATAAATCTTTATTGTCCCAAAAGGGCAATTTGTTTTGCGGCTTTAAAATATATTACCTATAATGAAAATAAAAAATAAAAGTAAAACAAGATAGGGTATTAAGTTGGATTAAATTAAATTAAAAGGTAAGTAAAAACAACAGCTTTTCTCATTATATATATCACAATTCCTCATTCTCTCCCTCCCCCCCCCCCCCCCCCCATCGCCCCCCTTCCTCTCTCCAAAAGGCAACCTGCCACACCCTCACGCACACACCAAGCGCACAATTAGTACGCACTAAACATCCGCAAACTAACCACACACACACACAATAAACACAATGCCAAACGCTGGAACTGTGCCTTACATGTCAGAATTAACCAGGGTGATTGCACTTGCAACAAATGACTGACGGTATCTCACTGTTTTAACTTTAGGCATTCTAAACCGCCGTCCAGATGCTAGCGGGACAAACTCAGAATGAAGTGGGTGCTGAACATCATTTAAAATTGTTGTAAACTTTCGTTTTGTCTGCCTTTGATACAAATCGGTGAGACAGAGCTGCTGCACCCCTGTGATTTTACTGCAGATATTGACAATTCTTTGTAGTTTGTTCTTTTGTTTCACATTTGCATTGACGAACCAGCAGACCAAAGAAAAAGCCAAAACACTCTCAATGAAAGCCCTGTAAAACAGCGTCAGAAGAGTGTTATCAACTCTAAAATGTCTGAGCTTCCTGAGAAAGTACAGACGCTGGTGTGCCTTTTTACATACATCAGTTTTCCTCCCATCCCAGCTTGTTGTCAATAACTGTGCCTAGGTATATTTACAATCTCCACAGCTTTTCCTGAAATGAGAGTGGGCTGAGGGAATGATGATCTTTTTTTCTGAAATCAATTTACATGTCCTTGGTTTTATCAATGTTGAGTTGGAGGAAAGCATTTTGACACCAGTCTACAAAGTCATCAACGACAGGACCATGTCCAGCCTCATTGTCATGAAGAAGACTAATAATAGCAGAGTCATCAGAAAATTTGAGAATGTAACTCCCATCATGTTGGCTACGACATTCATCAGTACAAAGAATAAGTCTGTCTGAAGATCTACAGGCAACATCAGTTTTCTACATCTACGCAACAAGGAAAACATTGCTCTTGATGCCCTGTCATGTATAGATTTTTCTGAGCAACATTAAATTTATTATTATCATTCAGCTTTAAGCCTAAGTACTGAAAGTCATAAACAACTTCAATAACTTGACCATTATACACGAAACTGGGCTTCTTGCGAATCTTGCCTCTTGAAAAAATAACTATCTTAGTTTTTGTAATATTAATACTAAGCTTCCAAGCATTACAGTAATCGTGAAGTCTATCCAAGGCTTCTTGCAATTTTGGGGCAGATTCGGCACAAATAACAGTATCATCGGCATAAAGTAATATGAACATTTGAAAGATTGTATCAATTTCTTTAGAGTCAATATCTAGACTTGATGCCTCTCTCCTCAAAGATGAAAGGCCATAAACAGTTTCAGACAAATATGGCTTAAGATCATTGAGAAACAGGGCAAAGAGGAGCGGCCTTGCCTCACGGTCGCCTGTACGACCTTCAACACGACATCCACCGGTTCTCCAGCGTCTGGTTGTAGACAGGAACTACATCTAGGCTAGGTGCCCTCCAAACACAAACAGCACTGTTTGGAATGAAGAACACGACGCGCTTACTGGTGATGATGTTGGCTGCGGCCTGCTGTAGTGAGACTCGGGTCGACACAAACCACGCAGCCTACACAAACACCCCTGAAGTAGAGACGTTTACACCTGAAGGGGACAGAGTACGGCGGAGACACACGCGTCAACTAGCAGAAGAGAGAAAACAAGTCACTACACGACAGCTAGACAGATGGCCAGAATTCACGAACGGTTCAGGTCCGGTAACTAACCGCGAGTCAAAGACAGTGAACCGATCAGACACATCAGAACATGCTAAGCCAGGTGTCACGAAACTGCCTGCAGAGTTAACACCAGTGCTTCACACAGAATGGGTAGAAAGGAAAACTTTACACAGTCATGAACATTATGCGGGTGCCTTCATGAAGGACAAAGGCTGTTGTCCTGGAAACGCCTCCACGCGCCACCTGACGGACAGAGAAGGAAGAATAGAATGGAGGGGAGGTAACAAGCCCTCCATCTGTTCCTGGGTGATTGACGTTGGTCCTGAGTACGGCATCGTGCTGCAGTTTGAGACAATGTCCTTACGGCGTGGTGACATATTCCGATACGATGAATTCGACGACACACGAATTGTCCAAATTCTTCTGGGGAATCACCCTGATCCGTACGTGCACAGCGACGTTGTATTTGTCTTCCAGGGGAATCATTCCGATGAGAGGATGCTAGTGGGATATGTAATGGGTAATCTCCCCGTGCCACCCATGCTGCTTTACTCACGCCAGGGGCTTGTGCAAATCTATCAAAAGCAATCCTTCGACGGCGGGCAAGGACACCAAACCGATAGCAACACATGTACGGGTGAGTCAAGCTTCATGCTCCGGTACGAAACATATCCACTAGATAAACTGCCACCTAAGGGAAAATCTATGGATAAAAAGTATGTTCGGTACAACTGTTCCACACCCTTCATTGTTCCGACAGCGTTGAGATGTGACATGGTACAGCAATGCCTTGAAGGTGAGGACGAGCTGAACTACAACTGTACCTACCACGAGCCGCTCTGTGACAGAGGATGGGTCTTTGTTAACTGGACCACGTGGTCTGCTTGCGTGACACTCATTTATGTTATCTCGGAAGTGCGTTGGTCGGATGCATACTTCAGCTGTGAGCTTGGCATTTTCCCAACAATTGAATCCAGGAAACTAGCGGCCATGTTGATTTCTAAATCTGGGTTTGAAGAGGCTTACATAAATCTTTATCGAAAGGAAGTACTTAATAATGATCTTGCGCCTCATACCAATTTATATCGCTATGTAGCAGGGTGGGGGGAAAATCCACAAGTGTTTCAGTGGAAGCAGAAATTAAAGTCATCAATAAAATGTGCAGTATTGCGCGTCTCTCCAGTTATTCATGCTAGAAACGTACATTGCCATAAACTTGCCAGGCGACCATTCTTGTGTACAAAAGTTTACCCAAGTCCCGTAACCTTATCTGACAGTTCGGTGATTCTGACGCCACCATCTCGGAAACCAGACAAGTTCCCGGTAAAGCGCTGCTCTGACGGAACGTTTGTCCACCCCTTTCATGTCTGTGAGTCCGATATTAATAAGCACGCGACCTGGTCAGCAAGCAACCTGCCTCTTCTGCACTGTGACAACGGACGGCGGGTTCACTACACGCTGCACTGTGACGGGGTTGACGACTGTGGGGACGGGAGTGACGAACAGTTTTGCATTGAAGTAAACATGCCGTTTGTTTATTTCTACCTCGGGCGGATTTGCAGAACTACACACGAAACCATTTCTCATGCCGGAAGTTGTAATGGGATGAAAGACTGTCACAGTGGTAGTGACGAGAAAGGCTGCACACGATGCTCACAGTGGGGGCTGTATTTTTGTACACTCCGAGCCGAATGTCTGCCACGGTCATATGTGTCCTACATAGGCTATGAATGTCTGCCTGATACTGATTACGAGCAGTTATACGGTCACCCAGAAAACCTCTGTCCGGTAGACAGGAGCAGTCAGTCGTCACTAATAACAGTCGATTTTGACGGATTCGGAATGGCCAGCGTGACTGTAGTTCCCGAAGGCGAAGGCTGTCCGGAGACTCATTTTCAGTGTCGCGACAATTTGTGTATTCCCAGTTTTGCCGTCAATAACTCGGTACAAGACTGTCCCTGGCCATACAGTGACGACGAGGGCATGCAGACACTGAACTGTCCAGGCTACTACCGCTGTTATCGCCACACCATCTGTATCCACCCTGACTATCTCTGTGACGGCGTCTACCACTGTCCTTTGAAAGACGACGAGCGATACTGTGGAATCGTTTGTCCAGAGAATTGTACGTGTGAAGGGATGGCCTTCACCTGCAGTCAAGTATACGACATTAACATTGTTGTACGATATCTGGACCTGAGCGGGTCTGAACACTTGGACCTCGACAACCTGGACGTTCCATATGGATATCTTCTATTTCTCAATGTGTCATCCTGCCAGCTGCGCGATATTAGTATTACACGCATTTTTCATTTACGTGTGTTTGATGTAAGTGACAACCTTCTGACGGACTTAAGCGCCCTGAGATGGAGAGAGATGAGCAAACTTTCTCACCTGAACCTCTCTGAAAATCCTCTTCAACCACATCTAGATGATCAGCTCACACACCTTGTGAAGAATGCTGAGATGGAGAGCTTGTCGTCGCTCATGTTACGCAAAACTGGGATCAGGATCATCGGAAGAAACAGCTTCAGTGCATTGCTAAAACTGAAACACCTGGACATCAGTGGAAATGGAATCCAGTCCATTCCAGACAACATGTTCCTTTCTCTGAAGCTGTTGAAATATTTAGACATCAGAGAAAACGAAATCTACACCATCAGTAAAGACATGTTGTCTGGTCCGAAAAGTCTCCATACAATTTTTGCGGATGATTACAACTTATGTTGTGCGTACTTCAAGCGGAATCCAGAAACGTCTTCTGACACAGTGTGTGAGGCGCCCTTTGATGAGCTGTCCTCCTGTAGCGACCTTATACGATCCGACTTCGTCCGAGTGTGTCTTTGGATCTTCTCTCTCCTCGCCGTGCTGGGCAACATGGGGGTGTTGATCTACAGGCTGTGTCTGGGAGGTGGAAGGTTCGTCCTCGGGGTTCCGCGTGCTGGTGGCCAATCTGTGTGGATCTGACTTCCTGATGGGCGTCTACCTCATGATGGTCGGCTCGGCTGATATCGATTTAAGGTACGAAAGAACGAACTAAAGAACTAAACACGAAATCAAATTAATGAGTATGCATTCTCCATGATTCATGGTGTTTTGATCTTTATAGGTTAAAATCCTTACATAAATTTTCGAGAAACTTTCTCAGCAGCTTTTATATGAACGAGTTGACTGTGTTGGTAATGATATACAGTTGTTTTACAGAGGTCAGTATGTCTGGAAGCGACAGGAGTGGACCCACAGCGCTGCCTGCACGACGGCCGGCTTTCTGGCTCTGGTGTCCTAGCGAGGTGTCGGCATTCATCATCTGCATAATCACCCTGGACCGTCTGCTCGTCCTGCGGTTTCCCCTCAAACGTCACCTGCATCTTACCAGGCGCTCCGCTCTCGTGGCCTGTAGTGCGGCCTGGCTGACCGGCATTGTGCGGCCGTGGTGCCTCTACTGCCGGCCACTGGGTGGGAGTTCTACAGCCAGACCGGAATCTGTCTGCCACTGCCCATCACGCGGCTTCAGTTTCCTGGCAAGCAGTACGCCTTCGGGGTTTTTATAGTCCTCAACTTTGTCCTCTTCTTCTGATCGGATCAGGGCAGATCTTGATCTATCGTGCTGTCCGTAACACCCTCATGGCCGACAAGACACAGCGTCGTCAGCAGGACATGGCCATCGCCCGCCGCCTTTTCCTCATCGTCTTCTCCGACTTTTGCTGCTGGTTCCCTGTGGGTCTGATGGGGCTGCTGGCTGATCAAGGCACTCCGATACCCGGCGAAGTCACCGTCTTGGTTGCCATCTTTGTACAGCCCATCAACTCGGCCATCAACCGTTCCTGTACACGCTCAACATGCTGTTGGAGAGGCGGAGGAAAGGAAGCGAAGAAAACTCGCATCCAAAGAACCCTAGACAGACTGAAGGTGGATATGATCACGTGGTCCGTAGAGAGAATGGAAGAACTTCGGCAGCACGTGGACAGAATCTGTACACGCCTGACTCAAAAGCAAAGGTCAAGGCCGAAGCATTAGCGTCTTGTGGCGCATCTGAAGACACGATGCCGACAGTTGAGTGATTGTCTATAGAGATGAAAGTGTAGAGTGGTCTGTACTACTACCGGGGTAGTTCAACCTTGCTGTGCAGCCCCCGGAAAGCACACGTGACAAGCCGAATGTATCGCGACGTTCGGTGGTCTAGTGGTTAAGACTTGGTCAGTATACTTATATTTGACTTGATAATCTACTGGCTAAATTTTAATGTAGACTGCAAAACTCTCTACCTGACTGTTATATTTTTACCAGACTGTTAAAACACCGAGTTGAAATAGACATTATATTATATTATTAGACGTTATAGACATGGAATTACTGGACAAATGTCTGAATTCAAATGTAAATGGTTTTCATACCGACTGTTACTACATAGCACCCTATGACTTATTTCACTCAAGTTTGATGGGGGGAGCCGGGGTGGGGAGCCGGGGTGGGGAGACCGGGGTGGCCGAATGGTAGAGCGTTGGACTCTCAATGCTCAGTGTGACTGGCCACTAACACCAGGTTCTCTTCATCAAGAGAGTGTTACGTTAAAATAACATTGATGATAATGAAGATGAAAACGTAGAACAAACAACAATTCAAACCTTATCACTATCTGTTATTGAAATATCCCGGACGAGCCCCCAATATGTGACTGGCCACTAACACCAGTTCATGGCAAGAGATTATCTTACCATCTTCGGATTCATATATATTTCGGATACGTGATAAAAAGGTTTCAATTAACTAATTTGGAAAAAAAAGAAGATATTACACTCTCTTACAATTTATTCATTCGTACATTCATGCGACGGACAAACGATGAGACAACACAATAAGTAATGGGTCGATGGGTAAATATTAACTACTACTCAAATACAGGTCTTGTTGCACTTTTGCTAGTACTGTCCACTCGGGTAGATTATTTCCGGCTTGTGGAATTAGAAGGATGCTCTTGAATTCTTGCGTAAAGTCAGTGGGTGGAGATGATTTTCTGGCGTACGAGGTCCATGAATTGAATCAGTAAGTAGAACAAGGAATCATTAGTCGGTTGTTGCGGTTCAACATGATGAAGTTCACATAATGCAGCAGATACACGTGGTAGTTCGAAGTAGAAATTGATGTATCGGATGAATACGCAGGGCCAAACAAAAGGACGTAGGAGGAATTGAAAAATAACGAAGGAGAAGAAGAATAACAAGGAGGATCTGGAACACACAACACGTAGGACTACTTTCAATCAACTAATCGCAAATAAAATTCCTACATATACATTTCACATCCTTGCTTCACAACAGTCTTCAACCTTCATGCAGACAAACTTGTCGTCTCCAAATGGAGATTCATAGATATAGAGATAATTTTGGATCCGCTAGATAGATTTGTGCTGCTATTTGTTTTATCAAAGAACGGAAAGTGCTCTATAGTATTTTCAACAAATAACTTATGAAAACATGAATTTACATACGCAAATCATCCGTGGAAAATAGAGTATCCAGTAGATGCGCCCATGTTTTTATGGCCTTCTGAGAACGTTTTTTTTAACAGTTTGGACTACTTCCAAATGACTGTATCCTTACAGTGGAGAATAGAGTTCTCCGACTATTGCTTAAAAATCTTGAAGGTATAGTGTTACGTATCTAAATGATTACTGTTCTTCCAGTCTTAATAAACAAATTCACCTTTCAATCGTTCTTTCTATTCCAACAAAACACACTAATACACAATTTATCTGCGGACTTAGAAAAATCAGTAGTACACAAAACTAAACATTCCAAAGTGACGTGTTTGAAAAATGACGACTATAATTATGTGACGCGTTGACGTCTCGGAATATGACGTCAGGCATTCTATAGTTCTAGATGAAAGAGAAACTTGAACCATTCACACTCAGTATGCGTGTTTATCTGTCTATAGTGTATGTATACTTCTCTGTATGATGTTTCTGTTGTAAAATACTAAAAACAGAATATAAGAAAAAAAATGAAAAAAGACTTGGTTACCAATGCGAGAGGTCAGGTCCGAGTCCCACTCGGGGCGAAGAATTGTTCTTTCTCGTCTGAGGCACCGTTCATTCGGGCCGACCGTCGGGGTTTCTCTCCGGGTACTCCGGCTTCCTTCCCCTCTACTTTGGAAATGTTCAGCCCACAAAAAAATTAATTTAAAAAAATGCAATTCTAAAATCCCGAAACTGAAGTTCCTGAGCTGGTCCTTTGCACCACCTGATGGTAATGTCTTCATGTCAAGTGTGTGAGAGAATGCGTGTGATTCGCCTGAGCGTGCATGTTGGGTTTAGCTCGCGACGCTTGGAGCCAAATATTTGGAATAAAGCGCCTATATATTAATGCGCTTATCATTATTATCAGCGGGCTTGATGTTCCTCTTGACCGCCCTGTTTGTTTTGCTGTAGTCCTCTTGAGCCTTCGCTTTTACTATTCACGTGCGACTGTTGTTGATTGCCACCTTTTTGCACGGGAAAAAGTTCTACCAATTTTGAGGTTTTTTTATGTTTAGGATAGGAACATCAAATACGTCTTGTGTGAACGTTTCAACGCTGAATATAAGCGTGAGTGGGTGGGTGTTTGGGAGTTTAACGTCCTTTTCCACCCCGTATGACTGATATCAAAGACGGGGCAACGAGGTAAGGCCAGCACAAATGCTTGGCCCCCAGCCGAGATACGAACTCACGACCCGAGCATTGAAAGTCCAACGCTCTACTATTCAGATCTCCCGGCTCCCCTAGGCTGAATATTACCTATAAGCCTGTGATAAACAGGATTCACTACAACCACGCATTCTGCTAGCATGATTACAGTGTCACAGTTGTTACTAGCCAATGGTTCCTTTTCAACAGCAAGATTTGAACAACAAGCAGATATCCGGCTACAGAAATGCTACAGGATATTTTTACCCAAAGAAAGCGTATTGTCTGAACTGTCCACAGATACCAATACCTACATAAATTATACTACTAATGCAATTAATGCAATTAATAATGCATTATACCCAAAATCACCCTGGGATGTGCCCCTTTTTGCGGAGTTCCACCACATTGCTTATCCTGATTGTGCTTTCTCCACCCCTGTATAACCCGGATGTGTACTGCTGTTTGTTATTGTAGTTACTCTGATAGTAGGGTCCTAGAACCAATTAATCCCAGACCTATAGAGAGGTTTTCACCAGTCATTGTGATTTATGTGTCCTGGGTTTATCGTGAACGTTTGAATGTACGAGGTACGTTTTCACAAGATTTTGTGTGTCTGGGATTTTTGTAACGTGTGCTACAGACGTTATCACTGATTATTAGGATTTGTATGTCTGGGATACTTGCGTTTATGTAAGACATGATGTGGAAGTTTTCACGGGTTGTTTCGATTTATACGTACTGGGTTTAAAGCGAACATGGATCGCCCTAAACCCGCACGTATCTATACACTTTCACTCAGAGTTGTGTCCGCAGGATACGTGTAACCCTAATATATGTGCTACAGACGTTCTCACTGGTTAGTGTGATTTGTGTGTCCGCGATATGCTTAACGTGTACGGAAGTTTTCACGGGTTGTTGCCGGTGTCCTGGGTTTTTGTAACGTGCGGCACAAATACTCTCACTGGTTACTAGGATTTGTGCGTCCAGGATATAAGAGAGATATAAGAGAGATATAAGAGAGATATAAGAGAGATAGACCCGTACAGGGTTCAGCTGTTACCCTGATTTAAATGTCCTTGGTTCACCCTTGACTGTTACGCATGTTTTCACTTGTTACTGAGATTTTTGTGTCCTTTGTTTTGTAACCCCAAGACATGTGCTGCAAACGTTTTTACTGGTTACTAACACTTCCCTGTATCTCACACATGTACGACAGTTATCCTGGGTTATCCTGATTTATATCCCGGGTTTTTCTAGAGTTGACTTCTGCAATTTCGTCTTGGCCGGTCTCCCCGCCGACCAGATCCATCGGCTTCAAAGAGTGCAGAACAGCGCAGCGCGTCTCATTATTATGAAGAAACGGAAGCGGGATCACATAACACGTTTGTTAAAGGAGCTTCACTAGCTGCCGGTTCAGTACTGTATTCAGTACAAGATTACCACCAGTCACTTCCCCAGTACCTTTCTGAGAAGCTCACCACGTACGAAACATCCCGCACTCCTCTGAGAAACACCCCTTCCCTCCTACACTTTAAAGCAGAACTCAAAACACATCTTTTCAAACTAGCTTTTGATCTTTAAGTTTAAACTCCACCGCCTGTATTGATGTGTATAAATGTGTGCGTGTGAATGTTGTGTGTATGCGTGAGCAAAAAGCGCATTGAGTGCTTTTCGAAGCAGAACTCCGCGCTCTACAAGTGTAATATATTATTATTATTATCTCGAAAGTTTACATACGTTTTCACTTGTGCACTTTTGTAACGTGTGCTATAAACGTTTTTATCGGTTACTGTGATTTGTGTGCCCGAAAGATATACTTTCTCTCAAACGAATTCCAGTCAGTGTAGATTTTCCCTGTGAACTTGTTCGCTCTTTAATTCAGTGAAGTTTGACCGTTTATTGAATACACTTTGGAACCTGACGTCATTATCTGTCTTCGTTGTGGTGACCGATAGAAATGTACCTTATACATTTGTTTAATGGCTTATTTATTAATTTTAATTTTATTTATTTAGTCAGCGAGTTAGTTAGTTACTTACTTGATTTATCCCTTTGTTTATTTAAATCTATTTATCATTTATTATTTACAGATGACGTACGGACAGGCTGATGTGATGACGGTGACTGCAAAACTGAGAGATGACGCGGGACTTATCCAAAGTTGCTCCCCTTAGTCTGATTTTGATTCACAAAGAGTCGCGCAGTGAACGTGTTTCGATAACACGTTTCCTACGGCGTACATAATGTAGCTGAATTCAGAAACCGAAAAATTCCATAAATCACACGTGTTTTGCCACGGATAGCAAGAATGTAGCTGAACTTGTGTATTTTATCTCTTGTACATGGACCTCTCTCTCTCTCCCCCTCCCCCCCCCCCCCCTCCTTCTGCAGCTAGGCTAATATGTATTGTTATCTGTTCATTGTGTCGCGTTCAAGGGAAGGCAAAATATACTTATTATCTTCGTTATTACAATGCATGTCACACACACACACACACACACACACACACACACACACACACACACACACACACACACACACACACACCTGTATCAAGGCCATGCTCTAGGGGGAAAAAGAAATTTCTTTACCTTGTGGGCTGACGGCGTGCATGAAGGTTTCCAACTGTCCCCGTGTTGTCTCTGCTGACTGTCTGCTTGCGCTGGCACTTGACGAAGTGTAGTTTCCGTAAGGATCGGGTACATGTCCTGGGTTTGGCCTCGGTCACAACCGGCCGCACGATTTTTTTATGCTTGCGATCTCCACGAAATGTCTGCGGCCTGCGGCTTCTACGATCTGAAAAAAACAAAAAAACAAATTAAGGTTGCAAATCGTGCGTACGATATACGTGCGATGGCGTACGTTCCCCGCAAGTCTCGCACGGGTAACGTCTTGCGATTTCAGTTGGTCAAAAATCGTACGATGTCCTCGCAGTTATCGTACGGAGGTCGTACGCCTTCGTACGACGTTCGTGCGATGTTGACGATGTTTGCACGGGCTATACGGGTGTCGTGCGTGCGCCGTACGGCTATCGTAAGTGCTCTGTACGCGTGGTGTGCGTCGGTCGTTCGACGGCCATGGCCGACGCGCGTTTTTCATGCACATAGGGACCAGCCTACATATATACATGTAGTTTGTTTATGGAAAGAAGACATCAGAGGATTTGGATATTATTAACAGAGAGTTTGACAAACCTATGGACACGTACACAACTTGACAGACACTGACACAGCACTGCAAGACTTCTACATTGCACACCAACATCCCCCGGGCCCGCACCTGGTCTTGCGTCAGCCTTGCGGAGCACTCACGGAGCACGTGCGTGCATCGTGGGAACATCGTACTACCGACTTGCGGTCTGTGATCACGTGCGGCCATCGTGCGGTCCTCGTGGGAAGCACGCAAGACAACCGCGCGTCACTTGTGCGTTCATCGTGCGGCCGCCGTGCGGCCATCGTGACCTATTTTTCTCGCCCGGAGAGGTCAAAGTCGTACGATGCACTTGCGGCAATCGTGTGTTGGCCGTACAGTGGCCGTGCGGCCAACGCAAGTGTGTAAAAAATCGCAGGTGATCGTAGAGTTTGTTGATCATGTCGAAAACCGGCCGCAGCGCTCTGCGGCCTCCTTGCGACCTGGAAATTTCGCAGGACGCCCGTGCGCCGTTTGCAAGATTTGCCACGATTTTTGGCCGTAGGAGCCCGTACGGCCGGTTGTGACCGTAGCTTTTCTCTCAATGTCGCCTGAGCTCCACAAAAGTGTAGCGATCACGGCAGTCAGCAATAGCGACAGGGTGCACGCCGAGCACACGCGTACTGTGTTCACACGCATGCTGACTTTCAATACAGCCCGCCTTCCCTGGAAAGCGATAACACCGGAAATACGCCACAGATCTGTTTGAAAATTGTCCCCCTGGTAAGAATTTTCTGTAGCGCATGTCCACCAAATTTTGTGATAATTCAATCATTGTAAGACTTCCAAATGGTGATAATCACAGCGCTATTTCGGAAAGTTCAAGCTGCTCCGGTGAGAACAACTCACTGTGTGTGTGTGTGTTTTAAAATTGATTGAACTCAGCAACCTTTCTCTCTCTCTGTCTTACACACACACACACACACACACACACACACACACACACCACACACACACACACACACACACAGAGCGAGAGAGAGAGAGAGAGCTTGAGCTTCCTTATTAGACCACATACACACACGCACGCACGCACGCACAAACACGCACAAACACGCATGCGCGCGAGCACACACACACACACACACACACACACACACACACACACACACAGAAATAGAGCTTCCTTATTAGACCACATAGACGCACGCACGCACACACAAACACGCATGCGCGTGAGCACGCATAGACACACACACACGCGCGCGCGCACACGCACGCACACACACACGCACACACACACACACACACACACACACACACACACCTGGAGACACCAAACTATATAGACATGCACTGACTTGCCTAAAGTTATATATCAGAAATCTGGACTGTGACGGCTTGAGAAATCACTGCTGGGAGCTTCATAATACTGGTGTCTGGCTTATCCGTACCGAGGAGAAAGATGGTCCACCGCAATCACACGTCACTGTCAATCACACAATCTGACAGCTGATGGAGCTGGCAGCAGCGGATACAGAGAGGGGCTTAGGCTATTTTCCACTCCTTGCCGACCTTGACTTTGACCTCGCGCCGTGGAGTTCCCCCGTGACCTAAGCGCTGTGTGCGTGCACAACTCTTGCCAGCCGGGCGACTGTAGCAATTTTTCGATTTTCGGTCTTCCTCAGTTCTTGTACTAATTGTCAACCTTAGCGTGCAATTTCAAAGCTTAAATTTGAATACTATTCATCTGGTGAGCTGAAATCCGCACGCATCATGTCGCATTGTTCATGGTAGGCTTGAATAATGACGTCATAATTATCATGAATTATTCCTTTTCCCTTTTGCAGACGTGCAGAGGAAAGGGCAAATGAATAAGCCTTAGGATGAGACCAAGCTGTATCTTAACATGAGCAGACTGGAAACAGAATTTTGGAAGAACTGAAAATCGCGGGGTGTTTTTTTTCCCCCCTTAGAAACTTGGCCTTAAATCCAAATGTATGAAAGTCCCAAATTATGCCTGTTTAAATGCACTTATAGGCGAGTCTAATTAGGCATTTCGTATAGCGGAAGGTAGAACAAATTTGATCCTAACTTTTAATTACAGAAATCAGTAGAGCACAGGCCCCTAATGCCGTGGTGGTCTCCGTGAATTTTTTCTCCGTCCGCGTCACCGTTAAAAACGACCGTTTATCTTGCCATTTTCACTATATGAGCCCTATAAATGGGCTTTTGAGGGTGTGCACAAAGTATGCGTGTTTGCGGGTACAGAAATGCGCAGAACTCCACTCTAAATACGGTTGCTGTTAGACAAGACATGCATTGTTGACATACTGAAATTTTACCCCAATCAGAATGATGCTTCCTGGAAAATTGCGGCCATCAGTTTGGCCGTTGATTCAAAGGACCCTGTAAAACGGCAGTATTTGATGCTTGTGCACTTATCAGGTCACTGCAGGTGACATGTATCGCGGAAAACATTTACGAACATTGAACAATTTAGTCAGGAAACGCTTCTTTGGTGTTGTGAAGTTCCCTTGTCACCGCATGTCCACGTACGTATGAAATATGATATCCAAGTGAGCACTTTTTTCGGTAGCGATATTTTGGGGGTGTACTTACTAAAGTAGTTGCTGCTTTGTTAGTAGTGAACGGTTTTTCTCAAAGAGCAGTGCACACTCAAGAATAGTATCCCAGTTGTGTCATATCAAAAGTTCATTGAAATCGCTTTTGTACTTTTGTCACAAACAGCCAACGAAAGTGCAACCTGTTTAATAATGGCTGAATATGCGTAATGATGGGAGTAGGGACACTTGATTGGTTGCTGTGATAAGGTGTATCCGCGAAAACAAGTATAATATGATGCAAATATTCGGGCACATGCTCGGTGTTTCAGAAGTATCTTCAAGAACTTGTATGAGAGATTATTGCTTATAGATGGCCGTTAATTGAAGCTATCAGTTCCCTATAAGGGCTGAAAGCGGTGCTTACCAAAAGAGCCTGCCATAATTGCTACACTTGATGCAATTTCCTTTTATACATTTGTCTTGGAGGAAAAGACAATGACCAGTCGTATGAAGAAAGATCCGTGAATCTAAACAAGCACGTCTTCTTTACAGCGGTCATTATTTTACCCATTTTTTCCCATTTCCTTCATTACATGCTGCGTGGGGGGTAGGTTTATATTTTGCTGCTAGCAGCCACCAGTTTTAACTTGTCATTGTTTTACATATTGGAAAAAGTAGAGTGATTCCAGGAGAAGGAAAACGTGCATCCCACATCAAATTTGATGAACTCTTCACTGCTTGAAATAGGTGACTTAAATCACCTTTTTCTAATTAAACAGAGCATTAATTGCTACGGGGGTAGGTTACCAAGTAGCCAGATATGACGGCCACAGTGTACACAGCGTTTTTTGTTACTGACCAACTTTTAGAGGAGAGGCTTGGCACTTACGTGTTACTAGCCCATCCACTATGTCCTTTTGGCTGTGAGGGGAAATGACGGGAATCCATATTGTGGTTGGGTTCAAAAACTGACTATACACAGCAAAGATTACAAATGACGCCGCTGCAGCAGGTATTGTGCACACACTTCAAGTTTGACTACTGGATATGTTAGGCCAGACACCCTGTGGTGGTCCAACGAAATGACGACAGATTTGCCTGTAGAAGCTCTCAGTTATCAAATCTTCCTTTTTCCATATAGACGCCAATTCTCTTACTGATGGGGACCGGGCTGACATTACGCTGCTGCAGCTGCTACGCTTGACAGATCATTTGCAGACGCACACCATGCTTTAGAGAAATGGTCCAGCAACCCTAAAATACTATTACAAGTATACCTTTTTGCCTCAAATTCTAACGCACTCAGAAACTGTCGGACATTTTCATTAATTCCTGTTTTGAGGTACAGGTACAGAAATTAGACAAACTTAATATGAAACGTCCAGAAAAATAATATCACACAAATGCAAATGAAAAACAATAGACACAAAAGCAAATCTGTGAAATCTCTTTTATTTTCAACGTGTTTTTCCTTGGGAACAAACGCCGTTATTTTGCCTCTTTTTTTGGACATTCATAAGTTTCCAAATGAAAATCACTGGCATACATTACTGGCAAAATGTGATGGAGGGTATGTAGAACACAACATCAAGTCTACAGTAGTAAGTGGCTGAATTCATTTCAAGTGTTATGAGGTATGTTAATCACACGGCAAACATGTTTACAAGGTCAAGGTCATCGGTTCGTCTGTTTACTCCCAAACATTTTCTTTCATCGCTGTGTTAGAATAAGCAAACGAACAAGCAGTCACAAGCACCAGGCAAAACAAAATTAGCACAAACGATGTTTGTATGAGAAATTTCTTGTGGACAACTTTGGTGACCTTGACCTTGGGAGTAAAGGTCATAGAGACTGGGTGAAAATTTTGTAAATACAACTTTTGGCATAACATTTGCCTAATATGCATTGATAAGAATGCCTTTCTGGTGACCTCTAGTAAAGGTCAAGGTCACGCTTGAGTTATGAAGATTTTGCAGTCATATTTTTATTCTGAGGATGTTGTGAACTCACCAAACCATGGGGACAAAAGTTAGCAGCACCAAAATGCTTATTCTGAGCGATGAAGTAAAATGTTTTGGAGTAAACAGACAAACCAATGACCTTGACCTTGAAAACATGTTTGCCGTGTGATTAACATACCTCATAACACTTGAAATGAATTCAGACACATACTACTATAGACTTCAGGTTGTGCTCTACATAATTTCCATTGCACTTTGCTAGTACTGAACTAGCAGCCATTATTAAATAGGTTGCACTTTCGTTGGCTGTTAGTGACAAAAGTACAAAAGCGATTTCAATGAACTTTTGATATGACACAACTGGGATACTATTCTTGAGTGTGCACTGCTCTTTGAGAAAAATCGTTCACTACTCACAACGCAGCAACTACTTTAGTAAGTACACCCCCAAAATATCGCTACCGAAAAAAGTGCTCACTTGGATATCATATTTCATACGTACCTGGACATGCGGTGACAAGGGAACTTCACAACACCAAAGAAGCGTTTAAATTGTTCAATGTTCGTAAATGTTTTCCGCGATACATGTCACCTGCAGTGACCTGATAAGTGCACAAGCATCAAATGCTGCCGTTTTACAGGGTCCTTTGAATCAACGGCCAAACTGATGGCCGCAATTTTCCAGGAAGCATCATTCTGATTGGGGTAAAATTTCAGTATGTCAACAATGCATGTCTTGTCTAACAGTAACCGTATTTAGAGTGGAGTTCTGCGCATTTCTGTACCCGCAAACACGCATACTTTGTGCACACCCTCAAAAGCCCATTTATAGGGCTCATATAGTGAAAATGGCAAGATAAACGGTCGTTTTTAACGGTGACGCGGACGGAGAAAAAATTCACGGAGACCACCACGGCATTAGGGGCCTGTGTTCTACTGAAATCTGTAATAAAAAGTTAGGATCAAATTTGTTCTACCTTGTTCGGCAATTTTCCTAGCCTATTAGTTCACTGGCCTTTTTCGACACACCGTACCAGATATTCCCATTCCATAAATACACAGATACACAATGAAAGACTTACCTCGAACTTTGCCTCCTGCCCCAACCCCCCGTCGAATTTCCCAGTATCCGCCTTCCGCGTCTCTCGCAGTGTGACAATGTCTCCTTTGAACCCGCAAAGCCCCGGTGACAGCCGACACTGACATCACAGGTATGCCGTGCCTGTGGCAAAGACAAGGAAAAAATGACATAAAAAGATACGCAGGGTCCCTGGACAGGTAAGGCTTCTCTTTGGCGGCGTCAGGCGACAGAGGAACTGAGCCGTGTGTGTGGCCGGCGATAAGACAGATCGTGAAAGTGTAAACAAAGGTAAGACGTTCAGTGTTTCTCTTGTCTTCGCAAGCTACATCATGTAGTACATGTATATCAAAAGTGTACAACCTTGGTTTGTGTCCGTTAGTTTCGTGCGGGCGAGTGTGGTGCTGACTCCAATCTCTGTCCATTTCATCTACAGTATGTTTGTGAAATTGACCAGCTGGTCAGTGTCCGTTGGCTTCGCCACAAATGGATCATACTGCGCCCGCTTTTCAGCGTTGGTATTTTTCTACGAAACTGTACCTTCATAGTAGCAAAGAATGATCCGGAAAATGTAGTGAACAGCTAGACGTCTGCACTACTTGGTTAGTTAGTTAATTAGTTGTTTAGGGCTTAACGCCGCGCAAGCAACGCACTGCATGGTTAAAGCGAAACAGACTCCAC
>JACVVK020000271.1:2500-17500 GCA_018292915.2 Batillaria attramentaria
TGGGCTGCGCGGGTGGGTGGGTGGGTCTTACGAGGTTTAACGTCCTTCTCCACCACTTAAGGGTGATATCAAAGACAGGGCAACGATGAAAAAGCAGCACAAATATCTGGCCCCAGCCGGGATACGAACTCACGACCCGAGCATTAGAAGTCCAACGCTCTAACCATTCGGCCACCCGGCTCCCCGCCTTGACTGCGCACAACCACAAATAATATCAAAAGAATAATGGTAAAACGAAGACACGTAACGGCATAGCAACCACTCCTCTGCCCTTGGGGTCAGTTCTACCTTAGAGACTAGCCATGATAAAACTCTCTCTCTCTCTCTTTGCTCACTCATAACAATGACATATTACGTTTCAGTAATCTTTAGTCATTGATTGTATGCTGTCCGTTCGCCTGCTGTTTTATGTTTCTATTTCTGTGTTTGCTTGTTATTATTGATTTTCTTGTCGCTGGTGCATTTTCAATCAGTGAATGTGTGTGTGTGTGTGGTGTGTGTGTGCCGTGTGTGTGTGTGTGTGTGTGTGTGTGTGTGTGTGTGTGTGTGTGTGTGTGTGTGTGTGGTGTGTGTGTGGTGGTGTGTGGTGTGTGTGTGTGTGTGGTGTTGTGTGTGTGTGTGTGTGCGTGCGTGCGCGGAAAAGCTGCTTGTTTTCTTCTATTCCTTTTGTTTAGTTAGATAATAGTAGTCTTTAGCAACGGCAGATATGAAAACTGGCTGTCTGATGTTGACTGCCTCTACCGTTGTCAAACAAAGTTAATAATAATAATAATACATAGCTTTTATAGGAGCGCTGTTCTCCAACTTCCAAGGACTCGCTGCGCTTAAAGAGCACACACCACACACACAACAACCACACACACACACACACCACACACACCACACACACACACACACACACACACACACACACACACACAATTTACATCCCATCGGCTTACATACAATTTGGCAGTGCAAAGAACGCATGATGCACACAAACAGACTTCACAGAGGTTTCATTGAGTCTCTCTCTCTCTCTCTCTCTCTCTCTCTCTCTCTCTCCTCTCTCTCTGCATACTTCCCTTGTCACAGCCGAACGTACTCATAACCTTTCTCCTGACCAGACTCACTCCAGACGACACGTACTTTCTCGCCAGCATACTAATTGGCAATACGCTGATTCGATTATTTCCTTATTCCCGAAAGCTCGACCAAGGAAATGAACTTGGCAACACGTGGAGCCTCGCTGGATAAAACAAACAAACAAACAAACAAACAAACAAAAAACGGTCCCACGGCTAAATAGTCAATTATAGACCACAGAATTTTATATTTACCGCAATGGCAACAATTTAAAGTGCTGCATAAGGTAGTTCTGTAGCTCTGGAACACTAGCTTATTCGGAGAAAAGGTTGAAATGGGTGGGGTGTCTGGGAGTTTAACATCATTTTCCACCACGTAAGGGTGATATCAAAGACGGGGCATCAAGAAAAAGGCCAGTACAAATATTTCCTGTGATACGACAGCTCTTCTGAATGTTTTACTGAACGGGATTGTATCCGTCTGTGGCGTGTGTGTGTGTGCGTGCGTGCGTGCGTGCGTGCGTGCGCGTTGGTTCGGCTCAATGTTTGTAATTGTAATGATTTTTATTGTCAGTTTTGTCTGAGCAGACAGTGCAATTGCCCTTCGAGGGACGAATAAAGTGATATCTTATCTTATCTTATTTGGCCCCATCTGGGATGCGAACTGATGGGTGGGAAGAAGTCTGCACCAAAATGTTAAGCGAAAGAATCAGTCAACAATTCTATTCCTTCTTGTTTCGTTTCGATTCTCTGGAACTGTGTGGCTGTACATGCCGTGTATTTCATTTGTCCCCTGACAAAACACAGCAGTGATTACATATTTAACATTATTCTCTTAGTATACGAAAGCAATAATTACATACTTGACATTGTTCTCGTAATATACGAAAGCAATAATTACATACTTGACATTATTCTCGTAATATAAGAAAGCAATAATTACATACTTGACATTATTCTCATAATATACGAAAGCAATAATTACATACTTGACATTGTTCTCGTAATATACGAAAGCAATAATTACATACTTGACATTATTCTCGTAATATACGAAAGCAATAATTACATACTTGACATTGTTCTCGTAATATACGAAAGCAATAATTACATACTTGACATTATTCTCATAATATAAGAAAGCAATAATTACATACTTGACATTATTCTCGTAATATAAGAAAGCAATAATTACATACTTGACATTATTCTCGTAATATAAGAAAGCAATAATTACATACTTCACATTATTCTCGTATATATTACAGTATTCATCCTCTTCTAGGGGAGCCGGGATAGCAGAATGGTAGAGCTTTGGACTTGGGTCAATGCTTGGGTCGTGAGTTTGAAATTCCGGCTGGTGCCAAATATTGTTCTGGCGTTTTTCTCTTTTGATATCACCCTTTCGTGGTGGAAAAAAGACGTTAAACTCCCAAACACTCACACCAATCCTAATACATTTTTTTTTCTGCCCGCCGACGAGATCAGAGCAAAACAAATCTCGACAGCTTTCGTAAAGGTCACTGATTTCGAAACTGAGCTTGACAGCTTTGGAAATTTGGATGAGTCAATTTTCGCCTTTGAACAAAGTTCAGCTTGACACTAATGACAGTTATTGCTGGATGTGTTCGCCGATTGCAACAGCAATACACTTCATCGTCATCGTCTAGCACCGACGTCTATCTCGCTAAAGAAGAAAACAACAAACAAACCAAAGATTAAAAGTGTGAACAGAACCTAGCACGACCGTTCTGTGACAATAAAAACCCCGGTGATTCCTTACATGTTTCATTATCTATCATTACAGTGCGGGCACTTGCGATAAAATTCCTCGGCTGTCTTGGTACAAAAAACAAAACAAACAATAAAACAAAAACAAAACAGAACAAAACATCCACACACACACAACCACACCCACAGCACCACTACACACGCACACACACACACCACACCCACACACACACACACGCACGCACACACACACACACACACACACACACACACACACACACACACACACATCACACCCACACACAACACACACCACACAATTTAGTTTAGACATCAGTCATCACTCCCTTACTCCCTTTGTCAACAACTGCATTGAAACGATCTGTCAACACAATGTGAACTGTCGGTACAATTCTCTTTTCCGTGCATAAATAAAACTCGCAAAGTGCCCCCATTGTCATGACATATTACAGAAAGGGTGCATCAGTTTCTCACAATTTTCGCTTCATTGTTGACAGTGTCTTTGCCCGGGGGCTGAAACTCTCGCATGAATCAATTTGTCTTGTCGGTCATCCCGAGAATGTGGTTCACAAAGCTTTTGCAGAGGTCAGGATCATGTATTCCTGATACATCAATCGTAGGCAGACTTTATGACATTTTGGCTGCTTTTTTTTCAAAGTGGGTGATTGGGTCACAATAAATTTTTAAGCTCACAGGATGAAGACTGGCTTTACAGACTCTCGTCAACCAGCAAAATGATTTGTGTGTGTGTGTGCGTGCGTGCGTGCGTGCGTGCGTGCGTGCGTGCGTGCGTGTATGTGTGTTTAACGTCCTTTTCCACCACATACGGGTGATATCAAAGACGGGGCAACGATGATAAATATTTGGCCCCAGCCGGGATACGAACTCACGACCCGAGCATGAGAAGTCCAACGCGGTACCATTCGGCCACCCCGGCTCCCCACATCATCAGGTCATTCCGGTGCAGTACCAACTACTTTACTACACACAAAAAACAGAACTTTAAATGGTGTCACCCTCTCTGTGCCCCTCTAATGTATTAGCACTCAAAAGACACCACAGAATACTCCCCCCCCCCCCCCACTCCCAAATACTTTGTTCACGTCCAAACGTGACAAGCCACCATTTTGTGTCTGCCACAGGAGAACATTTTGCGTGCGAAAGAATGGAGGCGTTGAATAATTAATAACGTCATAATCAAGTTTAGTATTCATGGTTCACAAGTCGGAATTCCGAGTGTAATGGATGTGTATGCAAAACGTGAAAAAAGCGTCATTTGACAAAGTCCCCAAATGACGTGGTTCGGGAGTGCGAATCACTCTCTGGAATTACTCTTTTTTGGGGGTCCGGCTTTGACCGTAAAATATTTGATAAATGGCTTTCCACGGAAGTTCAGGTCACTCGTTCATTAGTTTAACATGAAAAAGTTAAGTTACACTCGCCATACGACGCTGACGGAGTGACTTCTTTCTTTCTAAAATTCTACATTCAGCTTTGGCTTCATACGGTGGGCGGTCGGTGCTCTAGTGGTTAAGAGACCTGTCACCAATGCGAGAGGTCAGGGGTTCGAGTCCCACTCGGGGCAAAGAATTTTTCCTTCTCGTATGTGGCACCGTTCATTCGGGCCGATCGTCGGGGGTTCTCTCCGGGTACTCCGGCTCCCTCCCCCTCTGCTTTGGAAATGTTCAGCCCACCACATTTGAAAAATAAATGCAATTCTAAATTCCGAAATTTAAATAGCTGAGCTGACCCTTCGCACCACGTGATTGTAATGCGTTTATGTCCGGTGTGTGAGAGAATGTGTGTGATTCACGTGAGCGTGCCTGTTGGGTTCAGTTCGCGGCGCTTTGAGCCGATTCATGAAATTGGGTAAAGCGCCTATATAATACTCATTATTATTATTATTACGATTGGTGGTGAGACTCATGTGATTTGCCTGTCCATCCAGTAAGATACAGTCTTGCTTTTTGCATGCCCACACACGATGTGCACAATTTTTTTTTTATTCATAGATTTTGTATATTATCATCATTTCTGTTTGTGTTTTTGTTGTTGTTGTTTGTTTTTCGGATCCACGCCTTCACATATGTGAAGGGGAGCCAGGGTGGCCGAATGGTCGAGCGTTGGACTTCCAGTGCTTGGGTCATGAGTTCGAATCTCGGCTGGGGCAAAATATTCGTGCTGGTTTTTTCATCGTTGCCCCGTCTTTGATCAGTGTCACCCGTATGTGGTGAAAAAGGGACGTTAAACTCCCAAGCACCCACACACCCTTCACATAGGTGGAGATTGACATTAGGCGTTGCATGTGTATCAGTATTCTTTACACCAAGGAGAGAGAGAGAGAGAGAGAGAGAGAGAGAGAGAGAGAGAGAGAGAGAGAAAATGACAAATGACAAATGACAATTTTTTATTTCAGTTAGGCTTTTGTCCCATGACTGAGGTGGGCAACACAAGAATACAATATCATACTACATAGATCTACATACAGTAGACAGTATGCACTATACGTGTACATGACATTCACACACAATAGCACAGACCATACTTTACATGGACCCTACAATACTCAACTTTCCGCACATGCCATTGTTGGCACAGAGCTCAACACGGTCACACTTACATAATAATTATACGAACATGTATTGATAACCGGAACATACAGAGGTTGACATAGATGAGAGAGAGAGAGAGAGAGAGAGAGAGATGATGATGATGATGATGATGATGATGATGAAACTTTATTTATCAACGGTAAACGTTTTGACAGAAATTCGCCACTTTGCAAACTTGCCATTGCTAATGCTACAAAGACTATCTACTAAAAAAAAGTAATATTAAAACAGAAAAAAAACATTGAAAAAGACAAATCAAGACAGAAAACTGTGCACTAAACTACAGGAAACAAAACCAAAGACAAGATCGTCCATCACGTCCAAACGCAGAGAGAGAGAGAGAGAGAGAGGTCCCTTTGATCGACATAAATCGCTCTCTAAGTCAGTATATCCGTCTTTATTCAAACCCCTCCACACATGCTTACTGTCTCCAGCCTGGGCTTGCAACGACTGATAAGGTGATATATATGCTGATGAAAATGTTGTAGGTATATACACAGGGTTTGGTCAAAGTACGATACCTGATCCAGCATTTGCCACAGGATCGGAGTAATTGGGTTTACGACGCCGAAGAGTACTCCTGTGAGAAAATTACTTTGACCGCTGGCCTACGAGAGAAGCGAGGCTGTGAAAGATCGACAACTGCTTGACCCTGTTGCTCTTCCCGCGCTAGCAGAGACAGCCTGACGAACTTTTGTGTGACGGAGGAGGCGAGCGAATGATTTGCACCCTCCCGAGGGTAGAGAGTTCCCTTGAGGAGCAGACAACTGCGTGGTCTGTTGAAGCAATTCCTGTGTGGTTTTTGGTGGAAGCAGAGTTTTTATGACCGGATTGTCGTGTGTTTTTCTCTAACGATGCGTCAACAGCGTTCCTGGTATATCTGTAGATTGTGACGTGTCTTCCTACGGCTTGAAAAAAAAAAAAAAAAAAAGTTTACACATGATTTGGTGTTTCTGGCTAAGTAGAGACTTCAACACAATCTTGTATTTCTATATACGACTGTGAAAACTTTTTCTGCTTTTCTTTTTTCTTTTTCTTTTTCGTGTGTGTGTGTGTGTGTGTGTGTGTGTGTGTGTGTGTGTGTGTGTGTGTGTGTGTGTGTGTGTGTGTGTGTGTGTGTGATCAAGCTTCATATTTCTCTTTTTCTGAGTTTGCAGTTCTCCCCTAAGAATCGATCAGCACACAGTATCGGGGCGAGCCCGAAACTTCACATGCTCTCTGGTACACAGAACGTAATAGGGTTCAACACGCTACTTTAAGGCTGAGGTAGATTTTTCAGGCTCGCCGCTGACCTACATCGACAACAAGAAGTACGCGTCGTAAAAAAGACCAGTTTTTGCGTCTCTACTCTCAGCGTCGTCTACACCTCAAAAGCTTATATAGTCCTGCTTATTGTCACGTTAAGCTTTCTACCATGTTTCCTGCTGCGTCCCTTTATTGTTCTTCCCGGAGAGTGCGAGGCCGTAAAGTGAATAATGAAGATTCGGTTTTAATCTCTCAGAAAGAGAGAGAGAGAGAGAGAGAGTTCAACGTGGAGGACTTTTGGGATGGAAGCCATTGTTGCACGCGTGCCGTTGCAAATCTACAAACTAATCAACTAAGCCTACTAAGAAGAGGTCATAAAGTGACAAAAGCCCCAATTCCTCCTTTTTATTTTCTGTTCTTCCGTAAGAGAGAGAGAGAGAGAGAGAGAGAGAGAGAGAGAGAGAGTTCAACGGTGGAGGACGTTCGGGATGGAAGCCATTGTTGCACGTTTGCCGTTGCTAATCTACAAACTAATTCACTAAGCCTACTAAGAAGAGATCATAAACTTAAAAAAGCGTCCCAATTCTTCCCCCTTGTTTTTTGTTTTGTTTTGTTTGTTTGTTTGTTTGGTTTTGTTTTTGTTTTTTCCCTGAGAGAGAGAGAGAGAGAGAGAGAGAGAGAGAGATTTACCGTCAAAATATTGGTTAAAAAGAAACATGTGTTTTTTAGATCCATGGCACTAAGACCGTTTTACCAAATGACGGTAGAGGTAGACCAGCTTGGTGGAAATTAACATACAAAGCACCCACACTCTCCTTGGGACTTTTTTCCAGGGGGGGTGTTAAATCAAGGATTTACTCCGCAAATGCGTTTTGAGCTCTACGCTGTAATCTTGTGAAAGTGTTGTTTACAGGAAATGACTGTCGACTCAATGTCTGAGGATGCTATGAGCTGAACGCTGGAACGCATTATACTGTACACGGTTTTGTTCATCTGCGTTGGTTCCTGTCTCCTGGGGCTCGTTACATTGGGGGCTTGAGCTTGCATGAAGTGGAAATTAGCTCACTGGGGACTCTTTTGCGGTTTTTCGATGATTTCAAGGCCGATTTTACTGCGGGGGTAGCTAATTCTCTCTCTCTCTCTCTCTCTCTGGTTTTGTTTCCTGTAGTTTAGTGAACAATTTTTTGTTTTGATTTTTTTCTGTTTTAATATTACTATTCTTTCATTTCTTTTAGTAGATAGTCTCTGTAGCATTAGCAACAGCAAGTTTGCAAACTGGCGAATTTCTGTTTAAACTGTTGCCGTTGATAAATAAAGTTTCATCATCATCATCATCATCATCATCATCATCATCATCTCTCTCTCTCTCTCTCTCTCTCTCTTTCTCTCCTTGTTTTTTTTAAAAAGATTATTGTCTAAAAAGTGAAGCCTACAGTCGTGTCCTTAACTGGCACATAATATAAGGACAAACACAAACTGGCTGCTCGTCTCAGCAAGGGCCTTGTCGTGGCTTTTTTGTAAGTTGCGCAAGACTCCTTCAAGAGTGGAAATGTGTTCTTCATTATATTTTGAGACAATGTTAATGGTTATTTCTTGATTTCGCTATTGTTTCATATGTAGCGCGTCAGTCTCTCTCTCTCTCTCTCTCTCTCTCTCTCACACACACACACACACACACACACACACACACACACACACACACACACACACACACACACACACACACACACGCTTCAGCCCATCCTAGAATTACATGAGCATAACTTCCACCACCGACTGTTCCTTTCCGCCAAGGTCTCCCCCCACTTCCAGCACGGCGCCATGTCAAGAATGAGCCAAGTGACCACAGGACCACCTCCACTAATCCAATAGGGTCAGTTTGCCACAGCCATTAAGGTCCTCATTACGGGGTCACTTGAGGGGAATCAGGCAACAAATCGAATTAGCGACCCCTCCCGTCCACGCTGTTTATGCTCGAGGGACGCTCGCATCGAAATTGCTAGTTCGATGCACATACATAGGGCGTCAAGGCATCCATTGTTTTAGGACCAAATGTTTCCTCAGGTTGAGCTCAAACAAAGCATGCATTGTGCTATTTCTAACCTGGTGAATATCGTAAAGAATTTTTTTCGAAGTGAAGAAGTTTGCTGCTGTCGATGCTTCAGTAACTTGATGTTTTTAGAGGTAGGACTGTTAACCCCACGCAAACCCGTTTAGCCTCTGGGAGAGGTGGTCCACGTTCGTCTGACCTCTACCCTTCGACCTCTCCAGTTTGGGTGGCCCTGCCAGGAGCATCTGCTCCCGCTGCCATAGCTCTTTGGGTCGTTGAGGTACACAAGCCACTACCCCACGACAAGGGGGGGGGGGAGGGGGGACCGTGTAGGGCAGGGGACCAACTGGACTGGAGTGGCAAGAATAGCCCATAATAGAGTGCGATGGCGAAGGGTTGTCGATGGTCTATGCTCCACTTGGAGCCAGGGGCCTAAGTAAGTAAGTAAGTAAGAAGAAGTTATTCTCGAAATTGCTAGTGGGTGTTCTTATTGTGTCAACGTATCCATTGTTTTAGGTCCACACGTCTCCACAGGGTGAATTCGAAAAAGCATGCATTGTGCTATTTCTAACTTTGTTGGTGTTCTTGGTGAGAATTTCCTCTTTTTTTTCCAACTGAAGAAGTTATTCTCGAAATGACATGTCCGTGCACTATATCGTCAGTGTTTCTATTGATTTCTGTCCAAACGATCCCACAGGCAACCTTGAAAAAAGCATGCATCGTGCGGTTTCTAATATCGTTGATATTTTTTGCGACCTGTTATAAATAATTCTCTCTTCTTTTTCAAACGGAAGTGGGTATACTCGAAATAACTAGTCGGTGTGCCTACAGGGTGATGCATCAGTTGTCCTCTGTGCAAAGATTGAGTTTGGGGTTTTTTTTTGCGAAGCGGGTCAGCGTGGAGGAGTTCGCACCTGCTCAGGTCCAGATTGGGGGTGAGGGGCAGCTGTAGAGGATTTGACTGCCTTAGGTAACGGAAAGAAATTTGTTACTAATAAACAAATACCCCCAAAACAACAACAACAACAATAAAAACATCAACCAACAACAACAACAACAACAACAACAAAACAACAACAACAACAAAAAACACCCCAAAAAACAAACAAAACAATACAGCACCCCCAAAAAACAATAACGAAAACAAGCAAACAAAAACCAGCAACAACAACAAAACAACAACAACAACAACAAAAACAAACAAATGCAAACCGAACCAAACCAAACAAAACAACAACAACAACAACAACAAAACAGAACAAAACACAAAAAACAAACAACACACAAACAAGAATTAAAAAAAGAAAAAAACTTTAAAATTCCATATGCAAGCATCAGGACCAGAGAGAAAACATGAATGTGCAAGAAAAGGCCAGGTAATTAGATAAAGCATGCATTGTTCGACATACTGTGCGATACATCACCCCTTTTTGGGAACTTCGCCTCCTGTCAGGTCCGTATAGTTCACCAATACCCCATTTGCCTGGCTATCAGTTTTCCCCCTTCTGTCTGTGCTGGGATGTGGAGATCTAAGATCGCGTCCCCAAGCACAACCTTTTTTCCACTGTAGAACGAGTGGTGAGATATCGTGAAAATGATCATTTGCTTCTGGTTCAAATTGAAGAAGAGACAACTCCATGACATAGGCCTTCGGTTAAGGGTGGTAACTTCCAACATCCCCTTGCGTACAACTGAAGGACGCACAGCAAGAGTATATTTTGGTAACTAGATGACATATAGTGATAGAAAACGTTGTTATTGCTGTTGTCATTGGTTTTGTTTATTGTTTTGTTTATTGTTTATACCTGTCGTCACTTTTAATTTAAAACAAAATATAGAAGAAAGTGATCTGCCTTATAGTCGTGCCTTTTAGCTAAAATCTTACCATTGAGTATGTTTTGTGTTGATACTTTCTTGTGTCCACTTTCTCTTTCTGCCGGAGAGAGAGAGAGAGAGAGAGAGAGAGAGAGAGAGAGAGATGTTAATCTGAAATAATAATAATAATAAATAATAATAATAATCGCATTAATATAGGCGCTTTATCCCAAATATTTTGGCTCAAAGCGCCGCGAGCTAAACCCAACACGCACGCTCACGTGAATCACACGCATTCTCTCACACACAGGACATAAACGCATTACAATCACGTGGTGCGAAGGGTCAGCTCAGCTATTTAAATTTCGGAATTTAGATCTGCATTTATTTTCTACGTTTATTTAATACGTTTTTAAATAAATTTTCGTCTGTTGCAGGTACCAGAGACAGAAGATTACAAATTTGAAATTCAGGTAGGAATGATATTGTTCAGAGGTAAACTATATTGTTCGGTGGTAAACTATATTGTTCGGTGGTAAACTATATTGTTCAATGGTAAACTATATTGTTCGGAGGTAAACTATATTGTTCGGAGGTAAACTATATTGTTCGGTGGTAAACTATATTGTTCGGAGGTAAACTATATTGTTCGGAGGTAAACTATATTGTTCGGAGGTAAACTATATTGTTCGGAGGTAAACTATATTGTTCGGAGGTAAACTATATTGTTCGGAGGTAAACTATATTGTTCAGAGGTAAACTATATTGTTCGGAGGTAAACTATATTGTTCGGAGGTAAACTATATTGTTCGGAGGTAAACTATATTGTTCAGAGGTAAACTATATTGTTCGGAGGTAAACTATATTGTTCGGAGGTAAACTATATTGTTCAGAGGTAAACTATATTGTTCGGAGGTAAACTATATTGTTCGGAGGTAAACTATATTGTTCAGAGGTAAACTATATTGTTCGGAGGTAAACTATATTGTTCGGAGGTAAACTATATTGTTCGGAGGTAAACTATATTGTTCGGAGGTAAACTATATTGTTCGGAGGTAAACTATATTGTGTGGGGTTTTTTGTGGTCAGTCCACTCTGCTTGTTTTGTTTGTCTTGTAACGGACGACTTGCTGTCAACATTAATTACTGTCCTTCAGGACTGTGATAAAATGTTTTGTATTGCACAATAGTTATCATCTGCATCAGCACTTTCTTTTATTTTTTTTACATGCTTCTTATTAGACAATAGATATCATTTGCATCATAGTCTGTGTATTGTTAACATGCTTTTTATTAGTCAGTAGGTGTCATTTACATAAAACTCTTAGCATTTATTGTTTAGGTGCTTTTTATCAGGCAGTAGTTTGCATTTGCATCAAAACGCTGTGTTTTGATTCATTTGTGTATCGTGTCTGCTGGTCCTTTTCTTTTTAAATCTCACCTACGTTTTCTGTTCTTAATCTGTGCTTTTTGTACTTTATTAGCGGTTATTCGTCCAGTGTAAGTTGAGCAAATGCGGGTTTTTTGTGTTTTGTTTTGTTTTGTTTTGTTTTACTTCATTATTTTATTATCCGAAGATTGTAAGAGCTTGATCCCAAGGGATAGGCACTCTATACATGTTATTACATTATTAACGTGCTTTGTATTAAACAAGAGTTATCATTCGCATCAGCACACTTTCCCGTCTACATTATTTCCATCCCATGTACAGTCTATCATCTGAAACAAAAGCCGTATCCATGCCAAAACCTTAGATCATGCAGCCATGCCTATCAAGGCGAACGGATGGAGAACAACAGCATGCTTGATCTCTCGCATTCCATCATGATGATCAGACTCTCCCAGAGGGAGCTCTGCCATCCAGTCCTTTGCACCGAGAGCTCTTGTCGAGTGCGATCGACCATTTGCTATGTCGTCAGTGTTACACTCGTGCCTATCTCCTGTGGGTGACAGTCAGGACAAGAAACAGTACGCCCGTGAGTGGTGTTACACGCTCTAGGGCCGGCTGTGTTTGACAATCATTCTAGTGGTGATTGATTCTCCTGTGCAATTCACCAGCATCGCCTAGTTGTTTTGGGGTTTTTGTTGTTGTTGTTGTTGTTTTTGTTCGCTTGTGTCGACGTAGAATTGTTTTCCCTTATCGCTTGCAGCGCCAAACGTTATAATCATGTTTGAGTGACAGGGTCAGTGAAATGAAAACGCTAGTACAAAAACGGAGTGAAAATCAGACCGGTTTAGAAAGGTGCTTTGCTTATGATATAGGCACGTGCGGCGCATACCGTCACACACACACACACACACACACACACACACACACACACACACACACACACACACACACACACACACACACACACACAGAGAATGACATCTTTATTTCAGTTAGGGTTTTGGTCCATGACTGAAAGGGGGGAGGTAGGCAGCACAAGAATACAACATCATACTACATGAACATACAGTAGATAGCAAACAATGATACATTATATACGTGTACATGACATGAGAGAGAGAGAGAGAGAGAGATGGCTGTGGCAGTGGTTGCTCGGCCTTTCACGAAGGTTCTGATCAGAGCTGTATCCTAATGCAGCGGCATTCTGTCGCTGCTATTGCTGGTGTGTGTGTGATTATCGTCATCCCCACGGTAAGCTCCTATCCTGACAGCTTTCAGTCGCTAGCAACACAGACAAAATCCTCCAAAGGCAGAGTATAGCTTACAACGGTAACACACGCAAAGCTTCATTCCCATGACAAGACCCTGGGAGCGTTCATTACAGGAACGCCAACAACAAACGCATGATCAGCTGTAGCAAGAAATAATAATAATAATAATGCTCATAGCGCCTATCCTTTGGGAAGCTCTAAGCGCCTCACAAACAGGGGGAAAACAGGGGGAAGGGGGGGGGATTGAGGGGGGAGAGGGAGTGTGTGTGTTAGAGGAGGGAGGGAAGAAGTGGACAGCCGTGCAAGCCGCTACAAAGACCATCTTGCAGCTAGGCAGGAGTAGTATATCCGCCCAAGCAACAAAGACTGTCCTGCGGCAAAAGTGGGATGGGGAGATCGGAGGAGGTACCATAATACAAACAGATCAATAAACAGTTGCAAGCAGTATCAAACACAAATCACCATCAACACACAGACACAGCTCTACAGCAACAACATGAGTTGTGGTTTAATTGTTGACAGTAAATGTTATGAGTTTTTCACAGTACAAATATTTCGAGCAGTATCAAGCACAAATCACCATCAGCACACAGACACAGCCATACAGCAACAACATGAGCTGTGGGTTAATTGCTGACAGTAAATGTTATGAGTTTTTCACAATACAAAAATTTCGAGCAGTATCACGATCAACACACAGACGCAACTAAACAGCAACAACACGAGTTGTGGTTTAATTGCTGACAGTAAATGTTATGAGTTTTTCACAGTACAAATATTTCGAAGCTTTTCGGCCATCTAAACCTTGTGCACGTCAAATCCATCTGCCGAGCACTTGAGCAGCGAAGCGACAGCTTTTTATCTGTGTGTCATTTCTGCGTTCTCTGCCACAGGCCAGGAGTAACACAGACATCATGCCGAGTTTAATATTTTTAGCATTTAGTGTGTTCTGCCGAATCGATCCTAATTTTTAATTTCTCTTATGACTGGAAGGGTGGGTGGGTGTTTGGGAGTTTAACGTCCTTCCTTTTGCGCCACGTATTGGTGATAGCAAAGACGGGGCAACCAGAAAAGGCCAGGGCAAATATTTGGCCGTAGCCCGGATTTGAACACGACCCGAGCACTGTAAGTCCAACGCTCTACCATTGGACTACCCCGATCCCCCGTATGACAGGGAAAAAAAATACCAACTGCCTGTGCATTAAGGCTACTTACACGTACGTGGTAATTTTCTCGGTAACGAATTCAAGCGGAGTTCGGGTGGGTGAGTGTTTGGCGGTTTGGGGGTTTAACGTCCTTTTCCACCACATAGTTACGGGTGATATCAAAGACGGGGCAACGATGAAAAAGCCAGCACAAATATATGGCCCCAGCCGGGATACGATCTCACGACCCGAGCATTAGAAGTCCAACTCTCTACCATTCGGCCACCCCGGCTCCCCAGTTCGGGTGGGTAATAGCTAGTTCTGACCACGTCATCTGTACGGCAATTATTAGAGAGTGCTTGTTCATCCGTTGCATAAAACAGAGGGAGTTCCTATTCACAAGACAATGTTTGCTGTTTGTTTTGTTTTGTTGGTTGTAGTTGTTGTTGTTTGTTTGTTTTTTTAACTCTAAAAAACCAGAGCCCGACCACCCAGTGCCCGCTATATGATACGACTGGTTAAAAAGAACAAGCCGCTGCACACCAGTAGGAGCCACTTCAAGCCACTATTACGCAAGGTGTGGGCCTTCCCGCTAGGCCCAAGACCGCTGCAGATTGCGTAACAGTGGCTTCAAGTGGCTTCTAGTGGTCTGACGA